>VDFB02231952.1:0-39419 GCA_007258455.2 Sequoia sempervirens
GAGGGTTTGTGGAAAGAAAATGAACTTACTTTTGGTCTAGAATGAAGAGATATCACAACTTTAAAAGATCCTCTTGAAAGAACAAAGACAACAACAAACAGATTTGATTCACCTAGTGTAAAAACCAAAGTTAGGGGAAAAGAGTTTATTCAAGGCTTGATAGGTTCTATGTGAACAAGGATATATTTGCTTTTGTTCATGACAATGACGGTAACTCGGTCTTTGTTCATCCCTTTACCATGTCAAACAATTCTCCCAATGAAACCTCTATTCTAGTTGGTCAGAATAATCAAATCAATGAAAGCATTGGTAAGCACATGTTTAAACTCAATGTCTCCCTCCTTAAAGATCAAGATTGTCTTGATGGAATCAAAATGACTAGTACTCTTGTGAAAAATTGTTATAAGGGGGCTTTTGTTATCAAACTATGGGATTACTTGGTTTCTATGTGGAGTAACATTTTTAAGACAATGGGAAAAGAAAAAAAGGCTTTAGATAGAAAAAGAATTGTAATGTCCCCTTCTCGAGCGTGATCAATTCAATTGACCGTTGGCCTATTCCGGAGACCTGTAAGCTACTCGGAGGGTAAAATTAGGGTTTCCTGTTTTGGAGGATGTTGTTGCTCGAAGTTTGGAGATTGAATTGCGGATTCTTTCTGGGTTTTTAGAGAGCTTCGCGGTGGTATGACTTGCAGTATGATCCGAGCACCTTCAGAAATTTACTATTTTTAGTAAATTCTATTTCTAGCAGTGGTCCTGTGGTTTTCAGTGCAGTTGGCTCACTTCTTCAGCCAATTCAATTGGTTTGATCATTTTTGGCCTTTGGATGTTTTTTGGAGAAATAAGTTAAAGTGATTTAAATAACGTTATATTTTAATGTTATATTTTAATGTTGAGCCCTTGGCCTAGCTTTATTATTCAAGTTGTTTTTAAAAGGGGGACTTCATGGTGGCATGTCTCATCAAGAGATTATTTTAATATTTTCTAAAGGCCAAATTGATGGGAAGCTTAAAGTGGGACGCCAATTTCAAGGATCCTATTATTTTATTAAAATCAAATATTACCTCATGAAAAGGGACGCCTGTACTTGGAGGGAAATGAAGTCAAATTCAAAATTGAATTAGGGCGCACTTTCTAGATGCTTCTGGAAGATGCTTGGCAAGTCTTTATAAGGAGACCTCTTCTCTTCTTTTCATCATCTTATGTCTATAGTAAAGTTATGCTGCCGAAATGGTGTTTGGATTGCTTTGAGAAATGAATGCCTCCTAGCCTTGGCTCGACTTCTTGCTTGAAAGAAAGCAACTAGTGGAGAGTTAGCTTGTAGTTGAGTGAGTTTTTGTAGTGAGAGATTGCATTGTAGAATTTTTTATGCATTTGTAGTCCAGTTTGAGCGTGTTAGTGAATTTTTGGAGTTGCTGACTTCAAGTAGCTGAATGTTGTTTTTGCTCATATTTCAAAAAATACAAAAATAATCATTCTAGGTATTGCTGCCATCTCTTTCTCTATGTAGGGCGACCATTTGTGCAAAGTTTGGTGATTTTTAATGAAGAATCTGATTTTATCTTGTTGGTAGAACATTTCTGGAGGCCGTACTATTTTGTCTTGCCTGGCAAAAGTTTAGAAAATAAATTTACAAGTCTTTAGAGTCATTTCTTGATTAGAATCTTGTTGCCATCTTCATAGTGTTCATTTGCATCATATTTCATATCATTTGGACAAGTCTAGAGAGAGTTATAAGCATTTTAGTAGGGTTTTGTGTTGCTAGTTATGCATTTTCAGTCCATGTTCTGTCATATCAGCTTGCATAAAGTTTGTCATTTGAGTTGGGTTCGGGTTGGAAGTCATTGTGATCATTGAGGAAACATTTTACTATATTGCAGCATTGTTAGACTTCTTATTTTATGTTATTGGCAAGCACTCTCTAATTCATTGTAAGTTGAACAGTAGTACTGTCAGCAATCTTACCTCTTCTTCCTTTGCTTCATTGTAATACCCGCTGAATAAGTGGAAGAGGCTGGCTTGCCGCCTATCTTACGATTTGAATTGCATTGTAGTTCTTAGTATCTCGGCCATATGGTAGCTCCATTCCCATTCTGAGTTGGAAAGCACATTCTTGGCGTCGAGTTTACTTTCAGTATTGTAATTTGTAGGGACCCTCTGACCATATGTTCGTCCACCTTGGACACATTCTTGGTTAGAGTTACTCAGTTCAGCAGTGCATAAAGATCCTCTGACCATATAATCGTCCACCTTGGGCACATTCTTGGTTAGAGTTACTCAATTCAGCAGTGCATAAAGATCCTTTGACCATATGCTCACACCTTGCCCAACTCGAGATCCTGGTGTACATTCTTGGTTAGAGTTATTTCCGCATCGTTTGGGTTTTCCAGCTAACTTTAACGGGTGTGTGTTGCTTTGTAATTACATTCAAAAATTGAAAAAAATTGGTCCGGAATATTTCAAGAATTGAGAGCACTCTTGAAGAGAAGATTTTGTCTTTGGATGGGGGTTGCAATAGAACAAAGATGATCAATAAACTCTTGAAGACATATAATTTCCATAGTCCATAATGTTAGTGCAAGAATCTTCTGGATTTGACTATGTAAGTTTTTCCTTTCTCAACATTTTGGATCAAACTTCATGATCCATCATTAGGAGAGCAATACAAGAGAAGAGAAGACAGTCAAATCCAAAAGATTCTTGCACTAACAATAAACTCTTGTTAAAATGATTAGGATGAAGAATCTTCTTAGGAGACTGTAAACCTATAAAAATCAAGGGGTCAAAATTATAGCAAAGATGAATTGGATCAAGGAAGGAGATGAGGCTCCAAGTACATTTTTAATCTCATCAAATCAAAACTAAATAGAGAAAGAATTGGTCCTATAGAATGAAGGTAATACTTCTAATGATAGTGCCTTCATGAAGGAGGCCTTTCATTCTTTTTATCAAAATCTATTTTCTACAAGGAGGGTAATCACAGTAAATAGGCAAGAGAACATTGTAAAAGGGTCATACATAAGTTGGTCAAGGAAGAAGATGACTTGGATCTCAATAGAGCTATGTTGCAGGGTTCGTACCCACAAGCCTCGAACCCGGTTCGGGTGCTAACCCGATACGGGTTCGCCTGTGGGTACGCGCTGGGTACGCACAGGGCTGGGCACGCATCCTATGCATACCCAACTCGTATCTAGCCCAAAGGTACACAGACCCAGGGGTACCAGCCACATACCCAGGCGTACCTGGGCGAACCCACGGCCCAACACTTAAAAAGTGGGCCCAAAAGTAAAAAAAAAAACAATTTTTTAATTATTATTTTGCCTCTTAACCTTAAAACGACCCAATATGAGGCCTTTCAACACTAAAACATTTCATTTTTACCTCTCATTTTGCTCTCTCCATATTTTCTCTCCATTTTAGCATTTTGAAGGGAGGTGATTGCATTCAAAAGAGATCGATTGTGGAGTGGCAAATAGCTTCTACAAAGGAGATTTAAGTGTTCAAGGTATGCATTTAAACCCTATTCTTTAATCTTTTGATGAATTTTTTTAAGTTTCTTAGTTTTTGATGGATTTTTTCAAGTTTGTGAAGAAGTTTTTCAAGTATATATTTTTTTTTTCATTTTTTTTATAGATTGCAACAATGGCCAATAGTCAAAGTTCAATGGGTGGGGAGGAAAGCCAAAAGTTCAAAATTGATAAAGGATCTCCTTTATGGAGTCATACCACAAGAATTTCACAAATTCCTAGAGGTGGGGGGTTTGTTTGGAAGTGTAATTTTTGCAATACACAATATAATAGCTCCTATTACCCGGGGTAGAAACTGTTTATAGATTTTGGTGGTAAAGGGATTAATATGTGTTTGAGGTTGATGAGAAGGGTTGTCTGGGGTATTACAAATAGCGAAGCATTGCCAAAGAACAGAAGATCTTTACGACAAATTGGTTTTAAAGAGGAAAAAAAGTGGTTATGGTTAGGAAGAAAAACAACGTACCCTTTCGGATAATTAGGCCCTCTAGACATCCCTTCTTGTCTATACCCTCTACAGAAGAAGAAGATGAAGAACCACAAATCACCACCCACAAGAGAGGTCCATTGGAGAAGGCATTTAAAATGGAGGCAAGAGATATTGTTGAAGAAAAAATTGCACGTTGCCTCTATGCCAATGGTCTTCCATTCAACTTGATGAGATCACCATATTGGCGGGACATGGTGTCAGCAATAAATAGTGCACCTCCTGTTTCACAAGTCCTGGGTATGAAAAGGTGCGTACCACCTTATTGCAAAAAGAGAAGAAATATGTAGAGGCCCAGCTAAAACCAATTAGAGATTCTTGGGTTGAAACAGGTGTATCTATTGTTTCCGATGGATGGAAAGATTGCAAAAACCATCCATTGATTAATGTTATTGCAATGTCCCCCAAGGGGGCAATGTTTTTGAGGGCGGTTGACTGTGAAGGGGAAGTGAAAGATGCAGAGTTCATTTCCAGGATTCTCATTGACTCCATAGAGATGGTGGGTAGTGAAAATGTTGTCCAAGTAATTATGGACAATGCAAAAGTTTGTAGGGCTGCAGGTGCTTTGGTAGAGGCTAGATATGAGCACATCTTTTGGACACCATGCACCGTACACTCCCTCAATTTGGTGATGCAAGCAATTGGCAACCAAATAGAGTGGGTGAAAAAATATAAAGAGTCTGAGGAGATCCAGATATTTGTGACAAACCACCATATGTCACAAGCAATTTTTAGAACATTTTCAAGATTGGAATTGTTGAAGGTAAATTTAATTTATTTAGTTTCATTTATCATTTATGTCATGTTTTACATAATTGAATAAAATAATTTTTTGCATTATTTACATATTTTAAATGTGTTATTAACTTACTATTAACATGTTCTTAGGTTGCCGAGACCCGGTTTGCATCTCACACAATTGTTCTGAGACGACTGGTGAAGGTGAAAGATGCATTGAGTCAAATGGTTATTAGCAACCAATGGGGTATATGGAAGCAATCAAATTCAGAGAGGGCCCAAAAGGTCAAGGCATTGATCTTGCATGATGATTGGTGGGATCGTGTGAATTATGTATTGGAGTTCACCGAACCTATCATGTCTATGCTTCGGTTTGCTGATACAGATGAACCATGCTTGGGGGATGTCTATGATAGCATGGACACAATGTTGGAAAAAATAAAAATAGAAATACAAAAAAAAAGAGAATGATCCTGAAGACACCTTGTACAAAAGGGTGGAAGCAATTGTTCTTCATCGTTGGAACAAGATGACAACTCCATTGCACCTCCTTGCATATGCCCTATCTCCGAGGTACTATACCATTGAAGTACTTTCTATCCCAGGGAGAATACCGCCATATAGAGATTCTGAAGTTGCTAATGGGTATAAGACGGCATTTAGTAGAATGTTCAGTGATCCAGAAGTGCATACAAGTGTCATGAGAGAATTTGGAATGTTTATCACAGGAAAATCAAAAAATCATACCTCTTTTGTTGCTAGAGACCAATACAAAATGGATGCTCTTACATGGTGGTACCTCCATGGTCAAGATTATATGTACCTCCAACCTCTTGCAATCAAGATCCTCTCACAAGTAAGTTTTTTTTCTTTTGCCACTTGTATTGTAAAATTTAACACTTTAACATTCTTGAATTTATCTTGCATTTTTTTATTTTATTTTTAATTTTGTTGGTTTTCTCTCCAGGTTGCAAGCTCTTCTGCCGCTAAACGGAATTGGAGTACATACTCCTTTATCCACTCAGTGAAGCGTAACCGGTTGGCTGCAAAAAGAGTTGAAGACTTAGTGTATATTCATTCCAATTTTGTGTCTTCTGTCACGTAAGGATCCTCAATACAGGCAAGGGGCAGCAAGGCTTTGGGATGTAGCACCCGAGTCTATTGACTTGGATGCAACCATTCAGGATCTTGCTAGAGCCACTATGGATGATGTGGGTGATATTGATGACATATCACATGGTGTTGGATCCGCTTTGGGTTCAAATGATGATGATTTTGAAGTTGAAACCGCTCAAAATCCAAGTCATGATGATTCTGACAATCCTTTTGATGATTGATGAGCACTTGAACAATGAACATTGAATCATGTTTCAATGTTTCATGAACTACATTTTGTTTTGTAATTCAGTAATTTTATTTGAATATTTTTCAACTATCAATTGGCATTTAATATTTATCTTTGGCATTTGGCATTGATCAATGATCAAGTATCATACTATGAAATGATTTAGTTTTACAATTCTCTATATTTCTCTTATTTTTTTTGTATATATATATATACACACGCACCCATACGTACCCAAACCCCTAAAAAAATTTTGCCCGTACCCACGTACCGGGTTCTCGTACCCGAACCCGTCCCCGAACCCGAACCGGTAACTTAGCAATAGAGATATCACTAAGGATGAGATCATTAATACCATTAATTCCTTTTGTGATGGCAAACCTCTTGGCAGTGATGGTCTTCCTACTGAATTTTTTCAAGTTAGTTCTGATTGAATTAGGGATGGTTGATGGAGGTCTATCAAGAAGCTTTGCAGAAAGAGATTAATAGAGGACTTATTAAGCTGATTCCAAAGGAGGGGAATAAGACTTACTAAAAACTAGAGGCCTATTACATTGCTAAATGTTTCTTACAAAATTATGGCTAAAACTCCTCTCAGACTAACAGAAATCTTGAAAAGAGTGGTCTCGAAAACCTGGTCACTAGTTGGCAAGGGATGAATTGGGCTAAACATAATGGGCAAGATGTGAGTATGGCGCTTTCAGATTTTGAAAAAGCTTATGACAGAATTGAGTGGTCTTTTGTTCTTGAAATGTTGGAGGCCTTTGGCTTTCCTCCTAAGTTCTGCAAATGGATAAGTATTTTATTCAAATATTCTTCCACTCAAGTTGATGTTAATAGGGATCTGATCTATTAGGAAAGGGTGTCCAATTGTACCTGCCTTGTTTGGTCTAATTGATGTCTTGCATTATGTGTTCAGAAACAGTTTAATTAGGCCTCCTGTTTACAGCATTGGCTCCCAAATAATGAACAATTGCTTAAAGCACAATTTGCTGATGATACTGCTCTCTTTGTTCAAATGAATATAGATAATTTTGACAATATGATAAATAGATTTAACATTTTTACAGGGCTTTTGGTGCTAAGGTTTTGGACAATAAGTCTACTATTTTAAGTTGGAATAACTCTCCTCTAGAGTGGCTGAAAGGTAAGAATTGACAATGATGGGGGCCTAATACCATTGTTAAATATTTGGGTATCCCCTTTTCCATTAACCCTTCATTAAAAGATGTGTACGAATGGATGTTCCACAGGATTGATAAAAAACATCAGAAAAGGCAAACTCATGTTATCTTTAGCTGGGAGAGTTCAGGTTACTCAATAAATTCTTGCTTCTCATAGCATCTACTACTCTTCTGCTTGGCTTTTTGGTAGTGATCAATTTGAAAAATGTAATGTCCCTCCTGAAGCAAACAAGGGAAATTATGAAAAAAATAATATTATTTTATTATTTTTGGTTTTTGGCAGCCAAGGGAGAGGAGAAAAAATAATATTTAAATTTGAATTTTTGCACCAAAAATATTTTTTTATTTTAATTGGGCTTGGGCAGCCCTTTTGGAGAAATAAGGAGGGAAACAAATTAAAGAATAAAATAAAATTTAATTGCAAATTGGCACCCAGATTTGGAGCATTAAAATAGAATTTTAAAAAAAGCAATTTAAAATAAAGGTTGGCGCCCAAAGCTGGGTCAGCCAAGTTGGGGAGTCATAAGGAGCTTTGATATATATACAACATCATTTGGAGGCTTTTGGACATCATGGAATTTATCTCTGCCTTTCTGATCTGCACTTTGGCGACTATTCCAAGGATGAAAACCCTTGAGAATATTGGAGGAGTTGGACAAAAACCTAGCTCTTCTATGGAGGACTTCATGACGGAAGTTCACTTGTGCTTCAATGGAGATTTTTGTTAGTTTTTTATGCTCAGATTTATACATCAGCCTAGGAGACTTGAGGAAGGTGAATTTTGTGTGCATTTGACCTAGTGCTTCTCCCTAGAGTTAGGTGCCCAAGTTGCAAGAGGAGTGACCAGGTTTGGAGGGGCGAATTGTTGCAAGTTTGGACGGATTTTGCATGTTTTCAAGGGTTGCAAACCCTATAATCACACCAGCATGGGTGGACCCTGTTAATGTTTTATAGCTTCGGGAGCTATTTTCCCCTTGTTTAAGGCAGGTCGGCCTTCCTGTTACAAATTATATTTTTTATTTTTAATTTATCAAAGAGGCCAACCTAGATGAAGAGTTGCCTAGTTTGGTATATATACAAGATGATGATCATTCAATCAATCATCAATTCATCTCATTTTCATTTGTATTTTCTCAAGAAGGAGTTCGCACTTAGCAGCAGATTGCCATCTTTAGAAGCAAATCAGATTTCAAGAAGATTTATATTCAGTTGTATCAAGAAGAGATTTTCATCATTTATTAAATCAAGTTTGCCCTTGAGAAGGGTCTGATTTGTAAAGCAGATTTCTGCTCTTATTCGTCCTATATATAAGAGATATATTTTGCTGGGTTTTTCTCCCTCGAGAAGGAGGGCTTTCCCAGGGTAAACTGCTGTGTTCATTTGTCTTATGTGTTGCATTATTTATTGCTTACATTTCTGATCTAAAACTAACACACCCTTGTGGTAGGGTTTTGGAGTCATTTATCATCAAATATTTGCATTTTATATGAGCTGGGCAGGTTCGCCTAGCTAGGGTTAGGATTGGACAATATTTCATTGCATAATTTGGGTTTCTTCATATCAGCAAACTTCTGTATGTTGTTGGGCATGTTTGGAGCCCATTTCATTGTGATATTGCATCAATAAGTAGGTCTGATTTGTAGCAGCAAACTATTAAAATAATATCTTTCTATTTTTGACGTTAATGATCATCTCATTGATGTTTCTAACTTAGTCCTTTGTAAACGATTGTTTCTTTTAGAAACATCGTATTTTGTAATCTATTTAAGGAACATTCGTTCCTCTGTTTAATGCACAACAAACATCGATTCTGTAACATGGTATCAGAGCACAGGAAATAATTTTTTTTCGAAAAATTTATAATTTCTTTTTCGAAATTATTTTGTTTCGAATTTTTTTGAAAAATTATTTTGATAATTTCCTGGTGTGTGATCTGAAGAATTTGATAATTTTCTTTTTCGAAGGGCAATATTCGAAAATTATTTTGGACGCGATTTTAGTGGCTTGTCTGAAAATTTCGTGGCTTGAAAGGTTTTTCATGGGTTTCATTTTTCGTGTGTTCAAAAGACCACGATTTTTATCCTGAATACTCCCGTGCGACCTTTCTTTGCCGATTTGTAGCAGCAAACTGAACATTTGGAATATCAGAATTTGCCATGTGTTTGGTGGATGTTCTGGTGATTCATTATGCTGATTACATACTTGTTCATGGTTAAACAAATATGCTATGAGTTTTGATGTCATTGGGATGATTAAATGCTGCTGTTAATGCATGTATAGACTCAGAAATTTATATCAGCAAATTACACTTTGAGCAGAATTCTAAAAATCAGAAAATTAGGGCATAAATCTGAGTTGCAAAAATCAGAAAAATTGCATATAATTTGGTTGGGATATTTCAAAAAAAATCCAAAGGACTCTTAGAGATTTCCTATGGTTTGACGATAGAGAAAGTAAGAAAAGAAATACAGTGAATTGGTACTGGTGTTGTTTGCCTGAATTCCTTGGTGGGTTAGAGTTAAAAGATTTGAAGACTCAGGGTATTGCTTTACCAGTCAAATGGATTGTAAAAGCTTTTGATTGGACTGAGCCTTGGAAAGTTCTAATCAAGAATAACATTGCTCTTTCTAGACTGAATAAAGGAATGAATTGGTCAGCCTTCAGCTCATATTTTGCTTTTTGGTAATTTTGCTATCAAACCCTTTGACTCTAATGTGTTTAACAGCATTTGGAGGGCCTAGGGGAGTGTCAAAATTTTGATTAAGGACAGTAAGGCTTTTTCTAGAATTGATGGCAAATTTGTTGCTTTTCGATCAGTTTGGTGGTACCTTGAATGGAACAATAAACCCCTGGCTGTTACCCAGGGGTGTTCTACCAAGCATTGGAACTTGAAAGGGATCTCTAACTTCCAAGACATTTTTTATGATGGTTATTTGAAAAGTTGGTAAAGATTGAAAAAAGAATTTCACATCCTTCACTGTCAAAGGAGAACCTTTTTTGTTCTAAATAGAGCTCTGTACGGTGTGAACTTTCCCATTTCTTTATTGTTGAACACTGAAATTTTAATGAACTTCAAGTGGAATGATAGTACAATCTTTGATCGGATCTCTGCAAAAAAGATCTATGCAATGCTCGCATGAGGGAAATAAATGTTTGTTTGAACAATAATTGGAATCCGGATTGGTCTAATTCTAAATGGGTCTATGTGTTGTGACATGCTTGGTTTTTTATTGTTGAACCAAATAAGTCTTGTTTTAGATGGCTTATTATTTTGAAGGCAATTGTTGTGAATGTTGAATTAGTTTCTCTAGGTATCAAAGTTAGAATGTGTTCTTTGTGTAATTAAATTGAAACTATTGAACATTTTTCTTTGATTGTCAATTTGTTTGCTTGCTTTGGTCCCCTTTTCTTGGCGACAAACTAGGATGGAACATTAAAGATGGTTTTACTTGGTTTGATATTTTATTTGGCTATGTGAAGGATTTTTTTGTTCATCTTAATAAATTCTAGCTTGTGCTTACTAATGAGATTTTGTAGTTGTTGGTGGGAAATTTTGTATTCTTGTGAAAGTATACAAAATAGTGATTTCAACCACAGCACGTGAGATTAAACTCTCCTAATTTAGGGAAGGCTCCCCCTTTAACTAAATAAAACTGATATGGGTAGGACAGCAATCGTTCCTCTTATTTCATGAAAGATTACGTTCTTCTCTTTTCACAGAAAAGAAACAATATATGTGGATGAAACTTATTACAGCAGCTACGCAGTGAAATTAAGAAAGAGGAAATAAAGTTTCCTGAAAGCGCAAAGACTTCCGTTACTTCCTCCGGGACAGGAAAACAACCAATAAGCACAAAGTCTTGAGGAATGAGATCCTATCTACCCTTTTTCAGAATAATTACTTAATGAAAACATACAACACGAAACAGCACAAAGTCTGTAACTACGATGTATCTTTTGATTATTCTAAATGAGAACTACTACGAGCACAAAGACTTATAATTCTTCTCAATTTCTAATACTAACTATGAATTCAATCTTCACATTTACAGCACAAAGACTGCAAATATTTAAATCGAATCTCTCTTCAGCAATGTTCCACAATTTTCAAGTAGTCACAAAATAATGCTCCAAAATGACATAAGAACATGAAGGATGCAAAACGAGAATTCAGCTCAAAGTCTGAAATTCCAGCTTCTTGATATTACTTGAAAATTTACAATATTCAACTATAAAGCTCAAAGACTTTATGAGTACAAAATTCTGCAGAGTTTTCTTGCTTGCTAAAAAGATATCAAATTACAATAGACCCCTCAAGTATTTATAGGAGGAAGGTCTGGAGAAAAAGGTGGGAGGATCTCAACAAACTTGAGAAAATCTCTCAACCGATAACTAATTGCAATTGACTTATTCAAAATTACAATCCAAATTGTGATTTGTTTTGTAAGATTTTACACGTAATTACATTTTTCAAAATTGCAAGGAAAGAACACTTGCAATTGCAAAATTTGTAATTACATATATTTTGTCAAAAGTAAAATACATAAAACAACCTAAAATTTTAATTTGCTTCATTCCTATCTTTGAAAGATAAGAATTTGCTGATGATTGTCTGCAATTCATTCGGATCAGGACCCAGTGTGTTCTTGGCTACTGCAACTGTCTTCAAGATTACATCAAAATATCTGATTGTTGCCAGTCTATGTTCTTCATAAGAAGTTTGCATTTTCTCAAGGATTGTCTGATGATTAACAAGCTTATGAATTGAATCCATAGAAAACTGCTCCGATTCCATTTGTTGTCGAAGATTGGCTGCCATTTCTATAGTAACTAAATCAGCTGCAAGTAATTCACCTTCTTGCTTTTAGGAGAAGTTGGTTCGTCTGTCATTGAACAGGAATCTGCAAGACTGCGGTGAAAACCCCATAAGGTCAGAACATCATCAGCATCAACGTGAGTGGACATGGTGAAACTCAAACCCTAAGACAATGAAATGGTCTTTGGAAGAATGATGGAAGGCGGATGAAGACGAATTCGGAACTTGATGGAATGATGGCAGTCAAAAACAACATCTTGTCTTCTTGAAACAGCAAGACAAAGAGATTTTTGGCTAGGATTTGGAATTTCGTCCAAAAAAGGTCAACTTTTGTGCTTTTTAAGACATTTCGGGTTTTTAAATGACTTCAGCAATTTTTACAAAGGCAATCGGGATTTTTGGGGTATTTAACAATTTTTACAATTTTGCAATTTTAAAATTGTAATTTCAGTTGTAAATCCCGACTTGCAATTTTGGTTGTCAAAACCCGAAATAGGAGTCAAAGTGAATTATTTTGTGGAAAACGACAATGGAGGATTTGAGATGGATGGATAAAAATGAAAGAAACGAGCATGGTATATAGATAAAGACGGAATGAAATAAAAGCCTTATTGCTGGAATGACATAATGAAAAGCGCATTTGTTATGAGGTATTTGGAAAATGAAAAATGCATTCAAAATGGAGTTTAAGAATGGAGATATGAAAGGATATGGAAGGCAAATTTTAGTGAGATGAAGAAAAGTGGATAGCGCAGGGTATGAAGGGCATATTGAATGAGGGCGGACTAAATATGAGTGAAAATGGAGGACGTATGAAGGGAATACGACGAAGGCGGGTTAAACATAAGTAAAAACGCATTTTATAACAGCACAAAATGACAAAGAAAACGCGTTTTGTAAAATACAAAAGCAAATACTAACAAAAATATGTATAAACAAGTATTGGATGAGGCGATGACTGTGTAAAAACGTGTATAAAAGTTAAAGAAAAACGCGTTTTCATTAAAAGACATTAAAATCAAAAACGAAATACATAAATGAAAATAACGTCTAATATAAAGTGATAAATAACAGAAAAACATTAGAAAAAAGATCAAGAAACGCATAACATACCAGGAAACGAGTTGCAAATGAAAATTATGATGATAAAACCCTAGGCGCGTTGAGAAGATAACAGAAAACTGACTATTTACAGAAGAAAATCCGATTTTCAAGCCTTAAGGTTGATGGAATCTCCATGAAACAGGGAAGACAAACCAAATAGGATTTGAATAGCTCGAAATAGAATGATGTCGGACTTTCTGAAGTTCATTGCAATGTAAAATGTCAATAAAAACATAAAATCGGGTTTCTTTGAAGTCATAACATGTTCATTTTACAAAATCGGGCTTTTGGGATGACTTAGCAATTTTCATTTTTGTCAAAAATGAAGACTTCAAACAAATTCGGGTTTTTAAAGCCATCTGACAATTTTACTTTTAAGACAAATATGAAGACTTAACAAAAATTCGGACTTTTAGAGTCACTTAAGCAATTTCGGGTTTTTAAAGAACTTTAGCAATTTTGCTTTTAAGTCAAAATTTCCCTTTTGCTGAGTTGCTCTAAAAACCCGAATTTGGTCAAAAAGACACTAAAAATGACTCAGAGATTGACGAAAACGAAAACGAAAGAGGGAAAAAGAGTAGCCCAAAGGTTAATAAACCTAAAGCTGAGATTTGTCACTCTTTGCACCTCGTAATGCGTGTCTTTGAGAAGAAAAGTCTCAAATTTTATGAAAATTTTGATTGGTTATCCAAATTTTAAAACGAGTCAAAAATTCAGGATAACAGCTAGCTCCGACTGGGGAACTGCCTTCGAAAGCGAGGGTAGTAGAATCCAGAATCTATAAGTGCCTTAAGATTCATTGGGCTACGGAGTCATTAGACAAAACACAAAGAAAAGACTCAAAAGATTTAAAAAAAAACTAAAATTAAAAATTTGAAAGACTAAAAAGACAAAAGGACTCAAACCTTATATACAGAAACTAATCTAAAACCCTACTGAAAGTAGTGTTTTAGATGCTGCCCACTATAAGGTAGTGGGAACGGAGTGCCATCTTGATACGCCAGTAGAAAGCTATTTTCACCAATTACTTGATGAATTACAAAAGGACCACGCCAAAGAGAATCAAATTTCCCATGCATTCCTTTTGGTTCCCTCCTCTTATCCCAAAGCAAGACATGATCACCAACTTGGAAAACCTTCTGCTTTGCTTTTTTGTCGAAGAGAGCTTTAACTTGCTTTTGATGGTCATTGATACGATCCACTATTTGTGATCTTTGTTCCTCTAATTGAGAGAGAAACATTATTCTTTTATCAAGAGAACTTTCAAACATGGCATCTTCTACAGCTTTGATCAACTTGAGGGCTGGAAGTTCCAATGTAATAGGAATTTCTGCATTTACTCCATAGAGCAACTGAAATGGAGACATGCCAATGGCTCGCTTGGGTGTAATGCGATCAGCCTACAAAGCATCATACAACGCTTTATGCCATGATCTTTGATTTTCATCAACAAGCTTTCGGATAATAGTAATCAGATTTTTGTTACTTGATTCTGCTTGACCATTACCTTGCGGGTGATTAGTCAATATTATGCTATAATCAAAACAAAACTGAGTTACTTTGTAAGATGAGAATGAAGATGCATTGTCTGTCACCACCTTATAAGGAACACCAAATCTTGATATGATATTTTCTTTCAAAAATTTACACACTACCTCTGAAGTAGCATGTTTTACAAGAATAGCTTCTACCCATTTGGTAAAATAGTCTGTTGCAGCAAGAACAAAGGTATGTCCAGCACTTGAGTGAGGGTTAATGACGCCAATGAAATCGATTCCCCACTACCTGAAAGGCTCTTCTATCACAACTGGTTTTAAGGGCTGTGCCATCATTTTTTGCTTACCAACAAATTGCTGGCATTGTGTACATTTACGTACCCATTTATATGTGTCTTGAAAAAGCGTAGGCCAATAATATCTAGCTCTCAAGATCTTGTGAGCAGTTACTGATGGAGAAAAATGGCCACCACATGCTAAATTATGAAAAGATTCAAGCAACCTGTCTTGCTGCGCCTTATCAACACAACGCTGAAAGTTACCATCAAGAGTCCTTTTGTACAAACCATTATCCCAAAGAATATAATTTGCAGCCTTGAGTTTTAAATTTCTTTTTTCTTTGAAAGAGAGATGAGCTGGACATTCACCATAAGTCAGAAAATAAGCAATATTTGAATACCACTCATCAATAGTGCTGACAAACAAGACTTTAGGAAGGTCTTCATAAGTCTCCTCTTCACTTTCTTCTGAACTACTTTCAGCCATCAGCTGACATAAACCTCTGCCACGAACAAGCTTGGTAGGTTTTATTTCTAAATCATACTCTTGGATTTTAGCCACCCAATTTCCTCTTTTTGTACCAAAATCCTGCTATGTCAAAATAGATTTGACAACTGTATCCGGAACTAACACTATTGTATGAGAATTGAGAATGTAGAACCTGAAATACTTGACTGCCTTCACAACAGCAAAAGCGTTCTTCTCAACTGTAGAATATTTGAGCTCATGAAGCTTTAACGGACAACTCATGAAGGCAATGGGAGACTCAATCCCTTCTGAATTTTGCTGCATCAGAATAGCGGACATGGTATGCTCTAAAGCATAACTGTACATAATAAAATCTTTAGTGTAATCTGGACTAACCAGCACCGGAGCATGAGCAATTGCATCTTTGATTTCAGCAAAAGCGGCTTTACCTTCATCATTCCAACGAAAAACAGCTTTCCCTTTCATCATATCAATGATATGACGTGTTTTCTCAGCAAAATCTGGGACGAATCTCCTTAAGAAATTCACTTTGCCAAAGAAAGAATGAACAGCTGTCTTACTTGATGGTAAAGGGAGGTTTTGAATAGATTTTACCCTCTCAGGATCAATCTTGATTCCTTCATTTGATACAACATGTCCCAGAAGTTTGCCTAGTAACCCCAAAGATAGACTTTTTGGGATTAAGAGAAACACCATGCTTGCGGCACCTTTCCAGCACATCTTGTAAATGAAATAAATGATTATCACGATCTTTTGAAAAGACGGTGAGATCATCCAAATACACCACAATATACCTTCCTAAGATACCACGAAAAGCTAAATCCATTGCTCTTTGAAAGGTTGCCCCTGCATTAATTAATCCAAAAGGCATTCTACGATATGCAAAAGTACCCCCATGGAGTAGTAAAAGCAGTTTTATGTCTATCTGCTTCACTTACCTCAATCTGGTTGTAACCTGAAAATCCGTCCAGCATAGACATCATTTGAGCACCTGTTACTGTCTGGAGCACTTGATCCATTATAGGCAAAGGATAATTATCCTTCAGAGACTGCTGATTAAGATTCCGAAAATCCACACAGATGCGAATCTCACCATTCTTCTTGCGTACTGGAACTATATTGGCTACCTGTTGACGTGGTTTTTGAGACCGCACCAACACAGAATAAAGTCTCCCAACGGATGCTCTATCCTCTCTTGAACAAAGTATTCAGCATGCTAAGATTGCGAGTAAGATCATGCTTTCAACTCCAAGGTTCCTTAAGTGCGAATAGACTCAGTTGGCTCAATGTGATATTGCTGGTATGTCAAGGGGACTTACACAATTGTTCGACAGCTGACAACAGACAGTAGACTAAGGGCTTTCACATAATTTCAAATGATTTGGCAGGTGAGCACAAGTTTCCTAATTCTAACCAGAAATGAACTGAATTTAAAGGGTGTAGGGATAAGAGTGCTCTAGTCTACTCTAGGGTGTGGGACATGGTGATCAATTCTCACAAGCTTCAACCAAGCTCCGTTTTGCCTCACTTCGGACAGCTTCTGCGGAACTGGTGCAATCTTCAGAGGAGTGACTTAAGATGTTCAGATCACAATTTAGCATGAAGACACCATCACAACGACGCATGCCAACACATAAACCATAATCGAAGTTAAGCTTCACAAAGTTCCAGTTGACCACGCAAGGCGAACCCACCGTCAGCGAGCCCGCTAGTGGTATGGACAAACGAAGTCTTGTTCAAATCGAGCACCACATTCCACAATTGCTAAGTACGTGCATGAAATGAAATCTACTTTATTTTAAGCTACTTCAAGATGCTACGTGAATTGGAAGGACGAAGAAGCCTCAACAACTATTCACAACAAAGAAGAATTCACCATCAATGAAAATTCTTTTATTATGAAAGCATACATGACAACTTCTTACAAAGTATCCAAAGGGAAGACTTTCCTTCCTTTTCAATCTAAACTACTATGCTAAGATATTACAACCTAAGTCACCAGGTTCGAATTCGACAACATTGAAATTTGAATGAAATTCGACAAGGAAAAAATTCGAAAAGTATAAAATTCGAATTAAATTCGACTTATGTAATTTTTTAATTTTTTTTATTAATATAAGTAATATCTTCATACAATTGCCTAAATAGTTTAACATTGATAAATAGATTTGAATCATTACAAAAAGATGACACATTTATAAAATATAAGCCATAAGAAACATGTGAAATTACAATTGCGAAGATGTTCTTTTGTCAAAAAGGTACAATAACAATAAAGACTTCAGAATTTCAAAAAAGCTCCAAGTCATCAAGAGCACTTGGCTGAGATGCTAAATCATCATCATCTGTGTCACTACTCAATTCATCATCTGCAAAGTCAGGCTCATCTGCAACTGGTGCTGCTATGTCTTCAAGAATTTGTTGTGAGGAAGAGTCCTTTGCTGATTTGTTCATGAGCAATTTTAAATTGCTGCGAACATAGACAAGATCTCCCAAC
Organism: Sequoia sempervirens; assembly: GCA_007258455.2. Lineage (NCBI taxonomy): Eukaryota > Viridiplantae > Streptophyta > Pinopsida > Cupressales > Cupressaceae > Sequoia > Sequoia sempervirens. The sequence goes on from VDFB02231952.1 coordinate 17,962, forward strand.
TTTCCAGACAACAATTTATTCCTCTTTTTGGAATGGATGTGGTCAAAGCAACTCCAGTTCCTCTCACAAGCTGATGAACTTGCTCCCTGACTCAAAACTCGAATAGCAAACCTTTGTAGCTCAGGAGTTTGTGCTCCATAGGTCATCCACCATGTATACCCAAGTACATGTGCTGTGTCATATTTGGCTGCTGACATTCCAAACATCCCTTCTCCTCTCTTGTATACCCAAAATTGACTTCTGATTAGTGCTGCAATTGTTTGATTTGATTCATATTTTTCAACAGCTTCTAAAAGCCCTGCCATAATTTCAGTGTCACCTTCTCTATCAATAGAAAATAATTTAGGCTCCAAAAAGCAAGCTGCTGCATGTAAAGGTGTGTGCATCATTTTCCATCTGCAATCAACTACCTCCCATATCTGCATATATTCTGCTTCTACATTATTGAGTGCCTTTTGAATAGCTTCCTTACAACGGTCCATGCTTTCATAAAGCATGCCAAGGCAAGGAGTATCACCATCAACCATACGAAGCACGTCAACAATTGGTTCACATATAAGCAAAACCTTTGCTGCACTTTCCCAGAAATTGCTATTCAAAATGATTTGCTCTATGTTCTTCCCCTTAGGACCTTTAGAAAGCACTGAACGTTCCCACTCATTAGAACAAATAACAGACCTCAAAGCTGCTTTTTCTTCAACCACTCTTTTCAAAGTGATATAAAATGAAGCAAATCTTGTTTCACAAGGCCTCAACAACTCTCTAGATGCATGTTGCCTATAAAGACTCAATGTGAGACGATTCCTTATGAAATTTGCAATTGCTCTCCCTCTGTGAATAGCTTCATGTACCCATGGGAATTTAGCCAAGTCATGAAGCAACAAATCAAGACAATGGGCTGCACATGGGCTCCAATATATTTGTGGGTACTTCTCTGCAATCAGCTTTCCAGCTCCCACACAATTTGCTGCACTATCAGTTACCACTTGAACCACATTTTCCACCCCTACTTCAAGAATGGCTTCCTCTAATATTTGAAAAATGTACTCAGAAGTTTTCTTGTGGTTCATGGTGTCAATCACTTTTAAGAACACAACACCCTCAAGACAAGCCACCAAAATATTAATCAATGGTCTTTGACATATATTTGACCACCCATCACTCAATATAGTGCAACCTGTTTTCCTCCAAGAGGCTTTGACAGCAACTAATTTCTCAGTCACTCTATCTTTTGACCTCTGCAAAAGAGTTGTCCTGATAGCCTCTGAACCTGGGGGAGTGTACCCTTTGCCAAACTCTGCAATTTTGTGAACAGCATTACGAAAATGTGGACTTCTCGCAACATTGAATGGAATAGCACTTGTGTAAAACAAATCAGCTACTGCATCATCCACGTCCTGTTTCTCTGCTGGTTTCCAAAAGCTTTTCAATGTTCCACTCTCTTTCGATCCCCTCACCGGTTTGGATAAACCAGAAGAGGAAGACATAATAGATGCTGATAATCTAGATTGAGACATATCCTCTTCAATTCTCTGTTTTTTTTGTGCTTTCTTCATCTTTCCTACAATTGAAGAGGATTGTTCTTTCTCCAAAGCAGCTCTCATTTCTGGGGTAACATTAGGACATGCTGTAACACCTCCTCCTGTGCCATTTGTAATACCAAGTAAATGGTCCATTGCCCTTGTCAAACCGCCATAAAAAGGTTTCTCACACTTGTTGCATATGAGTTCAGTACCATTGCGAGTGATATATTTCCATGCCTCTGCAGTTGATTTCTGGGGAGCCATAAGCTGTACATTTGAAAGACAAAATATATAATGTTACAAATTTAAAATACATCTAAATAATTAATAAACATATTTCCTAAATTTGTATTATAAATAATTTAAAATACATTATAAATCTGTATTACTGTGCTATAAATAATTTAAAATACATTATAAATCTATATTACTGTGCTATAAATTTGTTTATATTATTTATAAATCTGTAAAGTAATAAATTTGTTTATATTATTTATAAATCTGTATTTTTACAGATTTATAAATAATATAAACAAATTTATAGTACAGTAAATAAAACAAAAACATAAATAATTATCCTTTTTTCCATAAAACAAATAGATTTATAGAATATAATATAATTATATAAGTATATTTCCATTAAATAACACATTATAAATCTGTATTATTTAATGTAAATATATTTATATGAAATTATAAATATATTTAAATTATATAATACAGATTTATAAAAGAAATGATAAAATTATTAAAAAACATATAAATTTATAATATTTTTATATAAATATACTCACATAAAATAATATAGATTTATAATATAATAATAAAATACAGACTTATATGTATTTTATTATTTATATTATAAAACTGTATTATTTAATATAAATATAAAAATAATAAAATATATTATATAAAACTAAAAACATTATAACAAACAAACAAAACTCACAAAAAAATTCATTATAATTTATAAACCTAAATTCGTAAGGAAAAAAAACGCAGAAAAAAACATTAAACCTACCTCAAAATGCGACAGCGGAGGAAACTGTGCTTGCAGATGGGCGACGGTGGAGGAAAGAGTGCTTGCAGATGGGCGACGGCGGAGGAAACGTGTTTGCAGAGACGTGGCTTTTGCAGGAGCCAAGTGCAGAAGATGGAGGAGTTTCGCGCGTCGAAGAGGGCAAATACGAACAAATCGCGGCCTCGAAATACCTAACAGACGCCTTCAACTATCTTTCAATCGCCTTCAGTCAAACGTTTTTGGTCGCCTTCGCTTTCCTTGTGCGTCGCTTTCAAATTTCTTGTGCTTCAGACTCGGGATTAGCCGCCGCTTTATTAAAAAAATATCTGAAACCCTAAATCGCTATGCCAAATACCTAAAAGCGTTTTTTTAAAAGTCGTATTTTAATGAAAAATATCTTCCTTTTTTCCGTACAGTCGAATCAGACGAATTTAATCGAATTTAGTCTAAAAGTTTGAAATTCGCCTAAAATCGAATTTCATCCTTCAAATACGGCGAATACGGTGACACAGATTACAACTAAAGTACCTCTGCTCTACTCTCTAGTCTGACGTCTAAACTCTACTTCTAATGAAGTACAAATGAGGGGGACTCCCCCTTTTATAGTTTGCCAAGTCCAACGGACGGCTTAGATTACAATCGGCTGGATGGCCCAGATTGTGCCACCTCAGCCCTAAACAAGATTTGCCCTAAAAACCGCCACAAAGGAGAGTGGGGTAATAAATGAGCCATAATGTCCATTATTCCTTCTAGAAGATTCCATTTGTAGACGCGTTCACACTGTTCTCGATCTTCTTTCTTGACGTTGCTCTTAAACTTCTTCTTCGACACTTGAGTCATACTAAGTCTCAACACTTAGCCACCTTTTGCAATTTTTTTCTTCCTTCATGTGAAACTCAAAACTTTATCTTCCTCCGAAGGTTGTAATATCATCGTGCTTCACCACTTCAAGTCATCATGCTCTGGCCTCAACGTTTCTCCTGCAAAACAAGCAAGGAGAAGAAAATTAGAACATTTCATAGTATAAACTCACCTTACTTACTTGATTTTCACGCTTTGATCTTCGAGGGCTCATCGTTTTTCCTAGAGCACAACTTCTGCCATCTTCATGATTCTTTATGCCTTAGCCAGATTTCAATCCATCTTCCTCAAGGGCGTACTTAAAAGATGTACTTTTAAGATCATCTTTCGAAGGTGTTAACTTCAACTGCATCTTCTTCAAGGATTTCACTTCACCTGCCGGAGCTCTGACAACTTTGATTTTATCCATCTCTGGCTCAAGAGGACTATCTTCACGAAGGATTTAAGCAAATTCACCTAGGCAGTTCCTTTCAAATTCATCGTCTGGAGGATTTTACCTTAAAAACACATTTTCTTCACACTTGCCTTAGAAAATTTTCAAATTTCCCTTAGGAAAACTCATCAATCCAGTGCCCATCAAAAATCCTCATCCTGAAGGCCGCAGCGAAGCATGGAAGACTTTAAAATCAACTCCTCATCGATAATCTTCAATACCCAGAAGAAAATTTCCTCCAAAACGCGTTGAACTCATGGGTGTACAACGAACGGGTTCATTTGATTTTCTTGAATTTTGAACCTTAGAAAATTATTTCCCTGTGAAATTTAAATCCGTTTTTCACATCTGTGAAGATTTCTTGTTGCTCTGACTTGGAAATTTTTTTTATCAACCCTGTGAAGCTGGCATTCACTGACTTCTCCTCTGGCAATTCTACTCGTGCTTCAAGAAAAACTCCATCACCTCTCCAGACTTAGGTATTTTTCTAAGGGAGAAAATATTTGTGCCTTAGAAATTTTTTTTGATCACTTAGCATTTCTTTTGAAAATTTTCCCTTTGAAAATTTTATTCATTCTTCAATCCATCTTGCCAGTGGTGAGAAAATTTCGTCAACTTCTCTTAGAAAATATTTCTTGAAAGCACATCCCACTTAACATATTTTATTTTTCATCTGGCAATTTCCAATGCCTAGGCATGCATTACTTTTCCTTGGAGAAAAAATAAAAAATAAAAAGTTTCAACACCTAACACTTTCAACGCCTAGCAAGTTCGTTTTAACTTCACCACCCTCAGGGTCTACCTAGGCGCATAGCATGCTTAAAGAAGATATTCCTAACTTCAACGCCTAGCATTATTCATCAATCTTACTTCAAGCTTCATGCATTTTGGGCGCATTTAGTACCTTGAGGAAGATATCTCACTTCCAGGCCCAACACATTTAACTTCCCCTTGGGCGCATTCCACACTTGCAAGAGGTTAACCACGCCAAGTTCATTTTATTTGACCACCTTTACCTTGTTTACCACGTTTTACCCTACACTTACTTTTGTCTTGGCGCATTCAAAGGGGAGAGAGGAAGTCAAAGCTTAGAATATTTTCTACATGCACCACGCCTTGATTCCCTTTTACTTGCATGGGCGCATTTGAGCATAGGAGGAGGATGGGCGCATTTCCCATGGGTAGAAGGATGAAACACTTTGACCATTTGACTTCTCCTTAAGCGCATTTCAGCTTGCTAGAGGATGGAATCTTCTTCAACGCCTTAGCTTTTTGTCTTTACTTGAACTTATTTGGGCGCATCTCCACATAGGTGAAGGATGGAAAGTTGTTGACTCTTTGACTTCCTTCTTGTTAACTCCTCTTGGGCGCATTTTGGACATGGTGGAGGATGAAGCATTCCCACGCCTTGACCACCTTCGACTTATTCTCAAACTTGGCGCATTTCAAAGGGGGGGTGGAGGATATCCTCACTACTTAGAATTTTTTTTTTATGCTTCCAATACCTTGAGGGCGCATTTCACCTATGGTGGAGGATGAACTTGACACTTAGAGAATTTTGCATGTATCCTTCACCAATTTTTCCTTGGGCGCATTTAGGCATAGCTGAAGGATAAACTTTGTACTTAGCCATTTTTCTTGGTGCCTTCTATAGCTGGGCGCATTTTTAAGTAGCTGCAGGACGAAGTTGCGGACTTAGTCACTTTTTCCTCGTCTTCGCCAGCTTTCATGCCCTACTATTTATAGTAAGCCTTTTAATTCTCATACTTCGGAAGCTCAGATTGCCTTGAAATTTTGAACACTGCATCTTCACGACTTCCTCAACCTGTTGACACTGCTATTTTTAGTTGGCCTGCTATCTTTAGCCCATTTTCGAAGGTGATTTACTATAAATAGTAACTGCTTGCTTCTGGTACCTCCACAGCTCCGATTAACTTGAAATTTGAATGAGGCGCTCCTCACCACGTGACCTGACGGCTGACATTGACGCATGCACCTGATTTACTATTTTTAGCCTGTTTCCAAAACGACTTACTATAAATAGTAAGTGCTCCATTTGACTTGAAATTTTACCAGCAGATAGCCTGAAGGACGCTGATCACGATGGTTTACACCGGTTTTCGAAAATTCTGGCTTTTTACCCCTCTTTTCAGGCTTCGAAGCTGGAAACCCTAATTCGCTCTGCATGCATATCAAATGATCTCTGTTTGCTCTTGTTTCTGTGGCACTGCGATCAGCTCGTGATTCTGAACTGCTGGGAAGCGGCCGCCGGGACACCCCTGCTAAAAATAGTAAGTTCCTTACTGAGTGATTATCTCCATTTACATGTCACACCACTGCGAAGCTCTCGAAAAACCCATCAGGAATTATCCGACATGCAAAAGAAACCCTAACATGCAAACCCTAAAAATAGCCTCGGAAGACTGAATTCTGAAAGTCGTCGCCTCGTTTTGCATGTTATATCATTGCGAAGGTCTCGAAAAACCCAGAAGGAATATCCAGACATGCAAAGAAAAATTCTGCATCTGAACCTTGAAATCTGTCCCGGAAGCTGAACTGCTAAAAATAGTAAGTTGTCTGTTTTCGCTCAAATTTTGCATACGAGTAGTCTGATGTATTTTGAATGCAGTGTGACCATCGGAATCTCAAAAATGCTGGCGAATTGCCTGTAATTGCACACTTACTAAAAATAGTAAGTACCTCAAAATTCGATGGAAATCTGCTGAAAGCCTGCTGGAAGCATACTAACAACAATGTTAAGCTCTGTTTTCAATTTATTCACCTTACTCGACCTCAAATTGACCAGGAAGACTCAAACCCTAATTTCCAGACTTGGCCAAAATTTTCGCGTTTAAGCTCAATGACGGATACATCCCCCAAAAGCAGACCTCAGAAAAGAGACAGAGAGGGAGAGAGAAAAACCAAAGCCAAAAGACCAAAATGGAGCAAAAATTAGGGGTCCCCATCTTGAATGGGGCGATGTGTGAAAAGGTCACAACACTACCCAAGTTGAGTGATGAATGGGAAAAATAATTTGTGCGTCTAGCATCTTCTGGACTTCTGAATAGATAGTGCCAGAAATTTTAGGATTATACTGGCGCTACTTTTGTTTGAAGGGAGCTGCGTCACTTTTCAAAGGAATTTCATGCTGAACTTCTCCTGACTGAAAGGATTTCAGATCATCATAGGAATAAGCTAGCACATCTCTGTACTGCTGTAACAATTGGATAATCTGATTTCTCTCTTCTAGAGTACAACTATTACCAATGTTAACCATCTTGGGATCATCTTCAGACCCAATGTTGTACTTGTCATACCCTGTAGGAGAATCTGAATTCACTTGTTGTTGCTTTTTGATATATCGATCATGCTTGTCAAAAAGCTTTTCCAAAGATACCAGTCCCTTGGGAATTTTATTCCCCTTTAACTGCAGAATTTCTCCATCTGATTCAGACCAAGTATCTGACATAGAGTCGGAGGAAGGAAGTGAACTGCTTCCTTCAAAATACAGATTATTAAAACCATCATCAACTTGTAAAAAGTTAATAATCTGTTTATCATCATTGAAAATCTGCCAATGGTCCCAATTATCTGGAACACTAGGTCTGCAGATTAATTCGACAATATATTTATCTTGATTAAAATCAAGATGAGGAATGAGAAGAGTTGCTAAAACAGCAAGAGAATCTGCTCTATCATTGAATTCTCTTGGAACAACTGAGATGTTGAAAGCATCAAAGTCTTGAATATTCTCCCATACAAAGTTACGGTAATGTCGGAGTCTGTCATTCTTTGTCTGATAGATATTCCTTACTTGACATATTATCAACTCTGCATCTCCTTGAGCGTGCAGATTTTTAATTCCTCTCTGGAGCGCAACACTCATTCCTAACAAGAGAGCTTCATACTCAACTGTATTATTAGTGTTTGCAAACTGCAACTTGAAAGAATATGGAAAGATCTGACCCTTCGGAGAAATCAGAACCACACTAGCTCCAGATCCATTAGTAGCACAACTGCCGTCAAACTCTAGAATCCACACATCATTAGAGCTATCATCAATATAAAGGCTACTGGACTCTCCTTCTTCAAAGGTGGAAGTAAGAGTGCTCTCCTCTTCCATGGGAGAAGACTGATTTTCTTCATCTTGAGAAAGAAGTTGAATATCCTTTTCTGTAGTAGAAGATTCAGCATCTTCCACCATATGATCAAGGGAGTTTTCAGTTAATGTCAAATCCTCTCCATTATTAGAAATCCCTTCATTTGCTGAAAGAGTTGAAGAATCAACAGAACACCAATCTTCAGCAAATTCAGAGATCTCATCAATATGGAGATAGTAATTTCCGAAACCAGCTGATTCAAAAAGAATCTGAGCATGAGGATCATCAGATTTCACCACTGTATACTTGGTTTCTCTTTCAGGAACAAGTTTATGCACAACACCTTTCACAGGAATTCTGGCCTCTGTCATATCCATGTTGAGCTCGCCTCCTACATCTTTACAGAAGTTACGTCCAAAGAGCATTCCATAAGAAGCTGGAACGTCCGCGACAAGGACAGTCATCTTTATCTTTTTCTCAGGAAAGGCTGCAAAGGCAAATTGTGCATCTTTGATTTGCCCGACAAGAGGTACTTGTTTATTATCCATAGAATAACAATTACCAAAAGTTTTGGTAAGAGTTAATCCAAGACAATCAGCAACTTTGATTGGCATGACATTATCCGAAGCACCAGAATCTATAATACAGTTACTTAATTTGAAACCATTAATAAGCAGGGAAATATAGAAAGGATCTATCTTTCCTGGAACTGAAGATGGAATGATAACCAAATTATTGGGCAGATTCTTAGGTTCTTGGACAATAGGAATATTTGAAACAGGACGAGTTTCACTACTTTTAACAAATTTAACCAATCTCTCAAGCTGATCAGGATTGGCTTGAAGATACTCAACCTCAGACATTTGGATCTTAGTCTTCCTAGCATGGTCAATAATATCGAAAGCTTGAAAAGAATTTGCTAGAGACGTAGATGATATATTCTCAGCCAATACTTTAGGATTAGATACATTAGTCTTAGGCTCTCCAGAAAGAACAGAGGGAGAGTTGCTTACTTGATTTTTTGAAGAATCCTTGGTCAAGATGGGCAATGGCATCCCCTTCTTAGCAATGGTCACCGGCAACTGAACGTTGTTTTTCACCTTTGCTTCTTCATCCTTTTGAGCCAACCGAGTGTGGGATCTTGTGATAACAGCATATGCTTGACTCTCAATATTTTCAGTTTCAACTGAATCGTCATAATGCATGTATCGTATAGTGGAGTCGCCAGCTGCCTCTTCATCTTCTTGATTAAAGACAGCTTCATCTTCTGCTTGAAAATCATTGGAAGACAGTTCTTCTCGATCTATTTCATAATAACCAACAGCTGTATTCTTTGGGGGAGCTTCAAGTGCAAGCCTCTCAGGAGGAGGAGGCAATTTAGTCTGATTTCTGGCAGCATAGTTAGAAGCAGAATTTGGATATGTCCTTCTAGGAATATCCTTGTACGGAGCAGCATAAGAAGCTTGTGAAACCTGCTTCTTTAAAGCGAGAAGTTCATTAGCCAACTTCTGTACCATAGGATCGGTAGAAGTTGAAATGGAAGACTCAGATATGGAATTTCCTTTGAATCGATTAGGATCCTTCCGGATTTTCCCAGCAATATCAAATCATCTTCAATCTCTGTAGCAAGAACTTGAGCATGAGCCAAAGTTGTTGGAGTTGCCCTTCTCAATAGAAAACTGACTTCTGGCAGCTGAGTGTTGATGAAGAAACACTTGAGATTTGCAGGAGTGGGCTGAAAATCAGTAGGAATTCTGTTTGCTAGTTTATTAAACTTTGCAATGAATTCACGCATATTCTCATGTGTATCCTTCTTCATTTGAGTCAGTTGAGCCAGCAATGCATGTTCATCTTCGGCAGGCTTGAAACGTTCTTCAAACTTAGTCTTGAGGGTATCCCAACTAGTGATATCACCAGCTCTCAAATTGTAAAACCAGTCAGCTGCAATTCCTTGTAGAGTTTCCACAAACAATCGTACAGCAACATCTTGATGTTCTACTCCTAGAACACCACAAGCCATAGAGAAAGCCTTGATATGTTCATCAGGGTGCTGCTTACCATCTCCATAAAACTTGGGTAGATTCTTGCGTGAGCCTTGAGGAAGAGCATGAAGAGGTGGAGTAAGATTTAAAGGACCAAAAGCTGCTCCCCATGGACCTTGAATCATTGCTTGAATAGTAGGAACAACTGAAATAAAAGGCTTAAGGAAAAAGGCTGAATGTTCACTTGGGACGGGCTTTTTCTTCTTGGATGGAGGGAAGCTAGTAGTTCGTGAAAGGGAGGATATACTAGTGAGCAACTCAAACTTAGCTTGTTCACCAGGAGATATTTCTTGGGAGCTTTGTCCTTTCTTTCGACGAACGTAATAACGGATTCCTTCCAGTGTAGAAGCTAAAGCAGAAACAAGTAAACAAATTAAGACTACTGGACTTCAAAAGAAAGCGAGAGGCTTTCAAATGCATTTGTTTCCCCAGCGGAGTCGCCAAAAACTGTTGGTTGGAAATTTTGTATTCTTGTGAAAGTATACAAAATAGTGATTTCAACCACAGCACGTGAGATTAAACTCTCCTAATTTAGGGAAGGCTCCCCCTTTAACTAAATAAAACTGATATGGGTAGGACAGCAATCGTTCCTCTTATTTCAGGAAAGATTACGTTCTTCTCTTTTCACAGAAAAGAAACAATATATGTGGATGAAACTTATTACAGCAGCTACGCAGTGAAATTAAGAAAGAGGAAATAAAGTTTCCTGAAAGCGCAAAGACTTCCGTTACTTCCTCCGGGACGGGAAAACAACCAATAAGCACAAAGTCTTGAGGAATGAGATCCTATCTACCCTTTTTCAGAATAATTACTTAATGAAAACATACAACACGAAACAGCACAAAGTCTGTAACTACGATGTATCTTTTGATTATTCTAAATGAGAACTACTACGAGCACAAAGACTTATAATTCTTCTCAATTTCTAATACTAACTATGAATTCAATCTTCACATTTACAGCACAAAGACTGCAAATATTTAAATCGAATCTCTCTTCAGCAATGTTCCACAATTTTCAAGTAGTCACAAAATAATGCTCCAAAATGACATAAGAACATGAAGGATGCAAAAAGAGAATTCAGCTCAAAGTTTGAAATTCCAGCTTCTTGATATTACTTGAAAATTTACAATATTCAACTATAAAGCTCAAAGACTTTATGAGTACAAAATTCTGCAGAGTTTTCTTGCTTGCTAAAAAGATATCAAATTACAATAGACCCCTCAAGTATTTATAGGAGGAAGGTCTGGAGAAAAAGGTGGGAGGATCTCAACAAACTTGAGAAAATCTCTCAACCGATAACTAATTGCAATTGACTTATTCAAAATTACAATCCAAATTGTGATTTGTTTTGTAAGATTTTACATGTAATTACATTTTTCAAAACTGCAAGGAAAGAACACTTGCAATTGCAAAATTTGTTTTTACATATATTTTGTCGAAAGTAAAATACATAAAACAACCTAAAATTTTAATTTGCTTCATTCCTATCTTTGAAAGATAAGAATTTGCTGATGATTGTCTGCAATTCATTCGGATCAGGACCCAGTGTGTTCTTGGCTACTGCAACTGTCTTCAAGATTACATCAAAATATCTGATTGTTGCCAGTCTATGTTCTTCATAAGAAGTTTGCATTTTCTCAAGGATTGTCTGATGATTAACAAGCTTATGAATTGAATCCATAGAAAACTGCTCCGATTCCATTTGTTGTCGAAGATTGGCTGCCATTTCTATAGTAACTAAATCAGCTGCAAGTAATTCATCTTCTTGCTTTTAGGAGAAGTTGGTTCGTCTGTCATTGAACAGGAATCTGCAAGACTGCGGTGAAAACCCCATAAGGTCAGAACATCATCAGCATCAACGTGAGTGGACATGGTGAAACTCAAACCCTAAGACAATGAAATGGTCTTTGGAAGAATGATGGAAGGCGGATGAAGACGAATTCGGAACTTGATGGAATGATGGCAGTCAAAAACAACATCTTGTCTTCTTGAAACAGCAAGACAAAGAGATTTTTGGCTAGGATTTGGAATTTCGTCCAAAAAAGGTCAACTTTTGTGCTTTTTAAGACATTTCGGGTTTTTAAATGACTTCAGCAATTTTTACAAAGGCAATCGGGATTTTTGGGGTATTTAACAATTTTTACAATTTTGCAATTTTAAAATTGTAATTTCAGTTGTAAATCCCGACTTGCAATTTTGGTTGTCAAAACCCGAAATAGGAGTCAAAGTGAATTATTTTGTGGAAAACGACAATGGAGGATTTGAGATGGATGGATAAAAATGAAAGAAACGAGCATGGTATATAGATAAAGACGGAATGAAATAAAAGCCTTATTGCTGGAATGACATAATGAAAAGCGCATTTGTTATGAGGTATTTGGAAAATGAAAAATGCATTCAAAATGGAGTTTAAGAATGGAGATATGAAAGGATATGGAAGGCAAATTTTAGTGAGATGAAGAAAAGTGGATAGCGCAGGGTATGAAGGGCATATTGAATGAGGGCGGACTAAATATGAGTGAAAATGGAGGACGTATGAAGGGAATACGACGAAGGCGGGTTAAACATAAGTAAAAACGCATTTTATAACAGCACAAAATGACAAAGAAAACGCGTTTTGTAAAATACAAAAGCAAATACTAACAAAAATATGTATAAACGAGTATTGGATGAGGCGATGACTGTGTAAAAACGTGTATAAAAGTTAAAGAAAAACGCGTTTTCATTAAAAGACATTAAAATCAAAAACGAAATACATAAATGAAAATAACGTCTAATATAAAGTGATAAATAACAGAAAAACATTAGAAAAAAGATCAAGAAACGCATAACATACCAGGAAACGAGTTGCAAATGAAAATTATGATGATAAAACCCTAGGCGCGTTGAGAAGATAACAGAAAACTGACTATTTACAGAAGAAAATCCGATTTTCAAGCCTTAAGGTTGATGGAATCTCCATGAAACAGGGAAGACAAACCAAATAGGATTTGAATAGCTCGAAATAGAATGATGTCGGACTTTCTGAAGTTCATTGCAATGTAAAATGTCAATAAAAACATAAAATCGGGTTTCTTTGAAGTCATAACATGTTCATTTTACAAAATCGGGCTTTTGGGATGACTTAGCAATTTTCATTTTTGTCAAAAATGAAGACTTCAAACAAATTCGGGTTTTTAAAGCCATATGACAATTTTACTTTTAAGACAAATATGAAGACTTAACAAAAATTCGGACTTTTAGAGTCACTTAAGCAATTTCGGGTTTTTAAAGAACTTTAGCAATTTTGCTTTTAAGTCAAAATTTCCCTTTTGCTGAGTTGCTCTAAAAACCCGAATTTGGTCAAAAAGACACTAAAAATGACTCAGAGATTGACGAAAATGAAAACGAACGAGGGAAAAAGAGTAGCCCAAAGGTTAATAAACCTAAAGCTGAGATTTGTCGCTCTTTGCACCTCGTAATGCGTGCCTTAGAGAAGAAAAGTCTCAAATTTTATGAAAATTTTGATTGGTTATCCAAATTTTAAAACGAGTCAAAAATTCAGGATAACAGTAGTTTATCTGGAAGAAGAGAAAGGAGGAGATTGTCCAAGGAAAAAGGAGATACCTTACCGAGTTTAAATGCGAACTCAACCTTATTAGCATTCTTTTGCAGGTCACCATGATTCTGGAAATACCCAAGGAGAGATTCTTTTGCAGGTCACCATGATTCTGGAAATACCCAAGGAGAGTTTACAAAATGGAGATTAAGAGGACTCAGTTTTGGACCCAAGGCAGGAGCAACTTGAACAAGGATGAATTAGTTGCTCTTAAAGATTACATGAAGACTCGTAATGTTGACAAACTTGAGAAGGTGAAAAAACTGGAACCAATGATAAGGAACAAATTTGAACTTTTTGTGAAGGACTTGGACCCAAAAGATATGACTGATCTGCCTATTGGTACCTTTGACTTGGATCAACATGTGTAATAGCAACCAAAGATGTTGTTGGGAATTGTTAGTTTTTATAATCAGATGTAAGACCAGAAAATTAATTCAAAATCAGACACAATAACACAGCATATACCCTGGGAAAACCCTCCACTTGAGGGAGAAAAACCCAACAACAATATATCACTTATATATTGAATATCAATAAATGTCTCCTTTACAAAGAGGCCGATATTAAGGCCAAAAATGAACACCACAATCTGATGCTAACACAGAAAAGATATAACTCAGCCTTCAACAGATATATCGATCTGGACTTGATAAACTTCTTACTACTTCAATTCGCACTATGGATATCGAACTAGGATGAACACAATGAATAAATACAATGGAGAAGCAATGTGTATATATACATATGAATGGAAGGGACGCATCCCTTCTAACCTTCATGTCGGCCTCCACCAAAAGTCGTGTCTCCAAGACACATGAAGTCGGCCTCAAGGAATCGCTTCTCTTCATGAATTCGCGCCTAAGGATGTCGGCCTCAATAACAATTAAATAAAACATCATTTATTATGAGACGTGCCTCTTCATAAAAAACTCGACTTGCAATTTAAATTGCCCTTCATAGATTGGGATGGGCTAGAAGTAGAAGCCCAATGCTGCCTTGAACATCAACACTCCCTCTCAGCCAGGGAGGATACTTCCACCTACATAAGACATATCACCTCATCGTGATGTCAACCACAATGGCTACTCCCATATGTGGAAAGGAAATATATCACCTCATCGTGATATCAACCATCATGGCTACTCCCATGTATGGTAAATGTGCACAAGTGCTCATCACTCAACGTAATGTCATCACCTCATCGTGACATTCACCATGGCTACTCCCAAAGGGTGAAAAACGCAAGTACAAGAAAATCATCACGGACTCTCTCACGTGATGTTGTCATGGAGTCACACATAACATCCACCATGGCTACTCCCAGAGGGTGGAAACAAGGGCTTTTACCTCAAATCTCTCTCAAAGAGAAATGCATTAACAAGGGCTTGCACCTCAAATCCCTCTCACAGAGAGAAATGCATTAAAAGAAGATCATCATAATCAGATTCTTCGCCTAGGGCTTCATTTCACTCATACCAAGCTTGTCTCGAAGTACACAAACTTTTTTATCCCCGAGAGAGGCTTGGTGGAGAATGTTCCGGTTGCCCCGCTCATCGTTAAGTTGATATACTTCAATCAGACGCTTCCTCAATACCATATCTCTAATATAGTGGTATTTGATCTCAACATGTTTTGTTCTGTCATGAAACACTGGATTGACAAAAAGCTTCACACAGCTTTGATTATCACAATGAATAATAGTTAGCTCCAATGATTGTTCAAACAATCCTGCAAGGAGCTTTCGAAGCTACACTACTTCTCGAGCTGCCACACATGCTGCAATATATAGCCACTTCTCACTGTACAGTGCCATTGAAAAACTGCTTCCCTCGCTAAGCACCTGTGATATCACGCATCCCAAACTAAAGCAACATCCAGAGGTGCTCTTCTCCGACACAACACACATTGCCCAATCGTAATCAAAGATATCCATGCAAAATTAAGTCCATTAATTAAGAATATCTCAAGCCATATCCAACTGTGCTAATGCAAGTATCTCAGGATATGCTTTGTTGCAACTAGTTGTATTTGCCTTGGTTCACACATGAACTAACTAAGTGCACTCACTACATAGCAAATATCTAGTCTAGTATTGACTAGATACATCAACTATCCAATCAACTGCCTATACATTATGGGATCCACCAGATCTAAACTAGTCAAGTACCTCTTTCAACTTATGTTGGTCTCCTATAGGCGTACATGGATTTGCAATCCATCATACCAAATCTTCGTAATGTCAATTGTATACTTCCCTTGACTTAGAATGATCTCATCTGGCTTCTACCATACTTCTAAACCAAGGGAGTAGTGCATGAGACCAAGATCCTTCATTTCAAATTCAGAAGCTAACTCCTTGCATTTGATAATGAGGTGATCTTCTCCAATAAGAATTAAATCATCAACATAGAGAACCAAGATTAATGCTTTGCCATCAATTACCTTGAAGTATAGGTTTGAATCAGCATCATTCTTGGAGAAGCCCAAGCTTAACAGGTAACAATCAATTCTTTCGTACCAAGCACGAGGAGCCTACTTAAGGCCATACAAAGCCTTCTTCAACCTGCAAACATGAGACTCCTTCCCATGCACCTCAAAGCCATCAGGTTGCTCAATATATACCTCTTCCTCGATTACACCATTCAGAAATGTTGTCTTCACATCCATCTGGTGTATCTTCCATCCTTTAGATGCTGCAATAGCAATGATGGTCCTGACGGATGTATAACGAGCAATTGGAGCAAAGGTTTCCTCATAGTCAACTCCCTCTTTCTGAGAGAATCCTCTAGCCACGAACCTAGCCTTATACTTCTCAATGCTCCCATCAACCACGTGCTTGATCTTGAAGAGCCACTTAGAAGAAACAACAAATTTTCCTTCAGGTCTAGGTACGATGTCCCAAACATCATTCTTGAGAATGGATTGATACTCTTCAGCCATAGCATCTCTCCAAACTTGCTGACTAGTAGCTTCCTCAACACTGGAAGGCTCTGACTCAATAATTTGACTCATCAATGCAACATAGCTAGAAAACTTATGAGGTCTCTTGCTTTCTCTAAATGTTCCTCTTGGAGCTGCAAACTTCTCTGCCTCCTGCATAGTTTGCCTAGCCCAAAGAGGTCTCTTACAACCAATCACAATGTTTGTAGGCTCGTCAATAGGTTCCAAAGGCTCAATTAGATCTTCATCTTCTTTAGGATCAGTAGCCTCCCCCGGAATCTCAGGAGTATGGTCAACTTCCATATCCTGCGAAGATTCTTGGTCTTCATTGTCTATCTCCATGTGGATGCCTTTGGATCTCTTGAATGCAACACCCTCTTCAAATGTAACAT
Source organism: Sequoia sempervirens (assembly GCA_007258455.2). Lineage (NCBI taxonomy): Eukaryota > Viridiplantae > Streptophyta > Pinopsida > Cupressales > Cupressaceae > Sequoia > Sequoia sempervirens. The sequence continues at coordinate 34,878 of VDFB02231952.1, forward strand.
CCCTACTGATCTCAATCAACTTTTGGCCTGGAATGTATATTCTGTAAGCTTTTGAAGACTCGCTGTAGCCTACAAATATCCCCTTCTTGCCAGAAGGTTCCAACTTTGTCCTTTTATCTTTCGATACATGAACATACACTGGACAACTAAAGATCCTCAAATGACTTACTTCCCGCTTCACCCCTGTGAATGCTTCTTCAAGAGTCATGTTCTCCAAAATGCGATGAGGGCTTCTATTATGAACATACACAGCTGTCCTAGATGCTTCAGCCCAAAGGAAGGTTTGCATATCTTGATCATGAATCATGGCTTTGGCTGCTTCTACAATAGATTTGTTCTTCCTTTCTGCAACACCGTTCTATTGAGGATTGTAAGGGACACAGAACTCCCTATTAATCCCTGCTTCAATGCAAAAGTTACGGAAGCTACCGGAAATGTACTCTCCTCTGTTATCGGATCTCAGAACTTTGATCCTCTTCCTAGACAAGTTCTCTACTTGAGCTTTAAATTCTTTGAACCGCTCAAGTACTTCCTCAGATTCTTTAGATTTCAAGAAATAAATCCAAGTCTTTCTAGAATAGTCATCAATAAAAATAATGTAATACAAGAAACCACTCAAAGAAGCAACAGACATTGGACCACATAAATCAAAATGAATAAGACCTAGAATACATTTAGATCTACTTTCACTACTATGAAATGGACCTTTAGTATTCTTACCCAATGCGCAACCTCTACAAGTGCCTTCATGCTCTTGGTTGAGTTTTGAAAGGCCCGTAACCATCTTCTCCATGGTAGGTAGTGCTCGAAAGTGAAGGTGAGCCAATCTTCTATGCCAAAGTTCACACAAACTTGATGAATCATGCAACAGAGCTTGAAGTGGACGGGTGCAAAGTCTGTAGAGGCTCTCATGTCAAACTCCAATCACCCGAGCAAACTTGATATTTGAGTTCTTTGGCCATGCAAGAACTTTACCTTCTAAAAATGCAACTTGGTACCCCTTGTCCTCCAAGGTTGAGATAGAGAGAAGGTTTCGCTTGATACCCGGAACAAATAGAACATCACTCAATTGTAAGGAAATGTCGAAATCCAAGTGAAGAGAGGAGGTGCCAACTCCTTTCACAGAATAACTAGCATCATCTCCAATAATTACTTGAACACTAGAATCTCTATCCACCAAATCAGTTAGATGCTCTCTAAATCCGGTGATGTGGCAAGAGGCACCACTATCAATCAACCAAGTATTGTTGTCAGTAGGCACATTGCTTGAAAGAGCAAAATAGAATAGGAACCCACCTGAATCCTTCTACGGAGGGATCTCATCAACATCTGCAATGGAAGCCTGTTGCTTAGGCCTGGTTGGACAATCCTGTGCATGGTGACCATACTTGTCACATATAAAACATTGAACATGAGAGAGGTCCTTATTCTTCTTGAATGCAGGAGCACCATCATATCCTTTATCTCTATTCCTCTTGAAAAAGCCTTTCTTTCCTTCTTTCCCTTTCTTCTTCAAGGATTGAGCAGCAAGAACATAAATGTCTTCATTAGTAGAGCTTTGACCAATACCTCTCGCAACCAACCTTGATTCTTCTTGAATACAATCTGCTCTCAACCAATCAAACTTAGGAAGTTTTGATCTCGCACTTATTCCTTGAATGTATGACTCCCAAGATGAAGGAAGACCATTAAGAGCCAACATGGTCAAATCCTTGTCATCAACAATATGCCCAATAGTAGAGAGTTGATCTCTTAACTCGGTGATCTTCATGAAGTATGAGATGACGGAATCTCCTTTCGCCATCTTGACATGATGAAGTTGTTGCTTTCAAGAGCTCAACTTGTGTTGTTAATCTCATACATCTCCTCCAAAGTTCTAAACATATCTCTTGTAGATTTTAACTTGGAGATAATTGGCACAATGTGGTCTTTCACGGAATCCACCAACATCTTTTTCGCCTTAGTGCCATTTTTTTTCCATTGTAGTTTCTCATTCTCATCGGATGGTTCAGGAACTTCGCCCTCCACGAACGCTGCTAACTCATTTTCCTCCAAGGTGAGCATGACTCTAAACCTCCAAGATGTGAAGTTAGATGCACCCTCAAGCCTATCTTCGATTTTGAGCCCATTCACCATCTTGACGATAAAATAGATGCAATCAAAGATGAGAATAAGAATGGAGGATATCGCTGCTTGACTAAATCTGATCACGATCTTTCTTAAACCCGCTCTGATACCATGTTAGTTTTTATAATCAGATGTAAGAGCAGCAAACTAATTCAAAATTAGACACAATAACATAGCATATACCTTGGGAAAACCCTCCACTTGAGGGAGAAAAACCCAACAACAATATATCACTTATATATTGAATATCAATGAATGTCTCCTTTACAAAGAGGCCGATATTAAGGCCAAGAATGAACACCACAATTTGATGCTAACACAGCAAAGATATAACTCAGCCTTCAACAGATATATTGATCTGCAATTGATAAACTTCTTACTACTTCAATTCGAACTATGGATATCGAACTAGGATGAACACAATGAATAAATACAATGGAGAAGCAATGTGTATATATACATATGAATGGAAGGGACGCATCCCTTCTAACCTTCATGTCGGCCTCCACCAAAAGTCATGTCTCCAAGACACATGAAGTCGGCCTCAAGGAATCGCATCTCTTCATGAATTCGTGCCTAAGGATGTCGGCCTCAATAACAATTAAATAAAACATAATTTATTATGAGATGTGCCTCTTCATAAAAAACTCAACTTGCAATTTAAATAGCTGTTAGGCTATAATTTAAATTGCCCTCCATAGATCAGGCTGGGCTGGAAGTAGAAGCCTAACACTGCCTTGAACATCAACAAGAATAAGGTAGACTCATGACTGTTGTCTTTCTTGTTGATCTGATGTATTTTGGTGAACAAAATTGTTAGTTGTTATGTTGTTTTGGTCTCTGTGATCAAACTCTGATATATGATTGGAGTTGATGCTCCTCATATTGTACTTGCTCCTTTTTGTAAATAGTTCTTAATATAAAAAATAATAATGAAGCTATAAGTGAGTCTTTGATATAAGAAAGATTGAACAATTATTACTCTCTGCAACAGCTTATATTTTGAGGGGATTTATAAGCACTTATTGAATTTTGTGACTAATGAAAGCATATATACTTGTTTGTGAGACTAATTATTATTCCTGCAATAACCTAGAATGTGAGGAGACTTATAAGCACTCATTGAAATTTTGCGATTAAAGAAACATATGGTTGTACTTATTTGTGAAACTAGTTTGGGGCATTTAAGTTCATTGATCTGCATTAAAAAGGGAGTAGCCTACTGGAAATGAAGAATTTTCACAAAATCATTACTTGGAATTTAGCTTCATCTTCATAAAATAAAACTTCAATAATGTTTAATTAGTGCAAAAAGTTCTCAAGAATTTTGGAATTGTGTTGCAGGTACACTTATTTCAGCTTTATCTTTTTTTTCAAAGGACAAGAAAAAAATTATAGTAAATATAGAAAAAACATGTTAAGCATTCATGAATTGATCATTTTACTAATCATTGCACAATGTCTGTAAGGATATTTGCATGTTCCACACTGAAAATAACAGATATAACAGTTCCAATTCCACTCTTAGCAGCTGCAGAGTGTTCTAAAGAATTTGTGACCAAACGACCTGCAAATTGTTTTTGTAGGCTATTTGATAGATTCACCATTAAGAGAGGGTGTTAGAATAATATTTCTCTCTTTAGTTAATGGTCAATAGTTAATGTATTTAGTATGTCTATAGTAGTAGGTAGTTAGAAGTAGTTCATTTCTTAAATGACTACAGTAGTGCTACAGTACTTTGTAACTTCTATATAATGTACTCTTTCTTGAGTAATAGATATCAGATTTTAATCACATTTTACCAGTTCACTTTCAAAACATGGTATCAGAGTTAATCTGGGACTAACTCCTTCACAGGAGGGTCCAGGATTATGAGTGTGATCTTCTGAGACTCTGCTGGGTGTATTTGTGAGTCCAGATTGAGGGCTTTCTACAAGTAAAAATTTTCATGGGTTGTTTCACTGTAATTCGAAAATTTTTGTGGATCTTATTCCAGGTTACGTCTTGCATTTTTTGTGGCCGAATCTTTGGTGGCCACGTGTGTTTTTTTTCTGGACGCAAGGTACCTAAGATGCCTTCATTCTCCTATTCTATCCGCATTTTCCAAAAGGTTCTGGTCGTGTTTTTTTGCAAGCATGACTTTCTGCAAACCCGCATCAGTTTTTGGCATCATTTTTTGAAGACGCATTCTAAAATCATGTTCCGCATTTTTCTCTAGCGTCATTTCTTCTGGGCTTTTGCATCTGTATCTAGGCACAATTTTGTGCCCTCTCTAGTCGCAGATCTGGGCGTGTGCTGCTGTGTTTTCTTTATGCCTGTTTGAACACACATTTTATTCATTTCGAGCTGAGTTTCTTCTCTGAACCAGGTCGCATTTCCTCTCAGTCTCTTGGCACAATTTTTTAACAAGTTTGG
>VDFB02231953.1:0-12136 GCA_007258455.2 Sequoia sempervirens
GTTGTTTAGGATAATATAGATTTGTTGTTCTAAGCATCTTAAAATCATCTCATTTGCATCGTTGTCCATAACCATCCATTTTGAACCTCTTTATCGCGAGATCGACCCTCAAATCGAATCTTTTCGCTCGATCTCTCGAGGGGGCAATGTACCAGTGTACTTCTTTCCGCTGGGGCATCCGAAAATCAGAAATTTTTTAATTTCGATTGCGGCAAGTTTATTCTTTGAACCAACGCAACAAGTACATTGCTTCAAAGAGGGAAAATGTAGACACGTCAAATTAGCATTATGCATATTCATCCGCTCATTGAATTGATCAAATGCAACAAATCCATTCATTAGGTAAATCGGGTCAATCCAAAGGTTTAATCAAATAATACCATTTCATCTCTCATAAATCATTCAACCTTCATCTTGCATCATCCATTTAATTAAATAAATTAGGGCTTTATTTAAATCAAACCCAAATCATATTCCACCATTTTCTGATTTAAATAAATCAAATATTTAAGTCCTAAAAGTCAAAATCATCTAATCACATTAAATCAGCATAATCATCATCTATTTAATCTAACCTTGATTAAAGCTAATCTCACCCACTTGCATTCTCTAGATTTGGCCACTTGCACATGGAAATTACATCTAATTGATTTTATCAAAATATTTATTTCTTCAACTTGGCATAAAGGGAGAATATTCTCCAAGTTTGAATCTCCCCAAGTGGACATGTACACCCAACAAAGCATTTATGAGGCCTTACATGTCTCTTACATGTCCTTCAAAGGTCAAACTCAGCATTCATTGCAAATTTGAATTCAAATTTTCCCTCTCATGGGCACTCTTCCCAAATCTTGCACATACATCAACCAATCACCCATTGATCATCACTTGACAAGTGTCCTTCTTTCATTTTTCTAATCTTAGTCCCACATTGGTCTCTCTTCAACACTTAGCATTTTGAAAATCTATAAAATAGAGGCTTCATCTCTTATCAAATCCTTCACAACCTTCTCTCTCCACAATCACTCATGCAAAGTCACTCTCCAATGGAGAACTGATTTTGTTCATCATCACTCCACCATCTTCATAGCATTTTCATCTTAAGCTTATCAATCAAGGATTGGGAAAGGGTCACTAGCACATGTGACACCAATCCACTATAAGATGCTAGTTTGATCATTAGAATGATGCCCTTCTATGTTTTGCTTGTTTCTTTGGCATCATTCTTGTGATTAAATGAATCTTATAGGGGATCTTTTGTTTGCTTTGGTTTACTAACAATACTAAGAGTTTTTGTTTTTGATCCAATGCAGATTTAGGGTCCTACAGTTACATTTCTACTTCAAATAGACAATCAAGAGCTACTAGGACATGAACCTGCTAATTAACACCATAGTTTTCATCATTTTTGATATTGTGCTTAGGGTCAGGATATTGAACACATACATTCTTGTCTTCAAACTTATCATCATTCATAAAGCTTTTATACTCAATTTATAATATAATTGGATTGCATTCCTGGTATCCCTCTCATGTGATTTTTTCACTCTATTGTGAGAAGAATATCTCCTGATCCTTAATATTACTACATCCTTCATGCAAAGAAAATTCCTCTAGATCATCCTTATAAAAAGGTTCATACTCAGAAAAGTAATCAAAAATTTCATTATCTCCATGATCATTGTTACAAGGAGATTCATTATCACATGCCCTATGCTCGAAGTGTTCAAAGTGAATTCTCAAACTCTCATTCTCAGTATCTTAACCATTGATTTGTGATGAGACATCAACAACATCGGTGAATGTATCTTCATCCTCATCACCAATGTACTAATTTTCACATATGTCATTCATGAACTAATTACACTCACTATCCTCACCTATATCATAAGATAGATGTCTATTCTCTGATGTACACTTCTCAGTTGTTTGAGTAACCTTCTAATTTTTCTCAATACGGTAACCACCATTAACAATCTAAGACATCATACTTTGTGAATAATGACACCTAGCTTCCTCAACAATTCTTATCCAATCAAGTATCTAATCAAAACCATGAGGCTTCAACTCTTTTGGCAAGGTACTAAGCCTTGGATCAAAAATTTCACAAAACAAGTCAATGCATGTTGAATCCTCAGGTCTGAGATTCTTGGGAACTTCCAACAAGGCATCCAAAAACATTGCAAATAGGTCATATCTTGATTCTCCCTTAAATATTTCCATATTGGAAAATTTTTGAACAAAAGACATTTGATCATCATTGCTTAAGCTTTATTGATGTTCAATTTGGAATTCACCATCAATTGTACTAGGTATTAGTGGACAAACGAAAAAATTAGAAGCCTCTCTATCACGATAATTACTTCTATTATCCGATTCACTTATATGAGACTTGCTAAAATAGCCAACACTTGTAGCCATATACCCCTTCATCATTGAGTATCTGAAGTTGTTTTCAATGTCCATGGCATTAGATATGCATGATCCAATGTTGTGGGATCTTTATCTCTTATAAAATAACTCAGTTCTTCATCAAATGCACCCAAATACACAACCAAGCACTCTACATCACTTGGTCTCAAAGTTTCAGGGATATCTCTTATTGCCTTGGAAAATATGAGGTTAAAAGCTAGGACTAGCTCTTTTTCACCCTTTTTAGTTTTCATGAATCTTTTCCTTATTGAACTTGGATTAATCCTTTCACCAAAATTTTATATAAATGCTATGATGAATTCATTCCATGAGGAAATATAACATATTGGAAAGTATGAAAACCATTCTCTAGCATCTTCATTTAGATATTGAACAAAAAGCTTCATGTCAACATATTCATGACTTATCTCATAGTCTCCCATCAAGTCCATAAATGTATAAAAATTTCTATAAGTTAGTTCCAAATTTTTTCCTATGAATTTTGGAAAATGTTCCCTAACATCATTAGGAATGAGATTGGGAAAATCTCAAATACCATTAAAATTCAATGGTCCATATCTTCCAATAGAGAAATTTCTTTGAGAGCATGACATGGGCTGCACATTCTTCATGCTTTCACTTGGTACCCCATAGGAATAAATAGGGGAATGAAACATTTTTTGTTCCCCTTTTACAAACCTCAAACATCAACTCTACCATTGGTTATTAACTACCCAGCTTCATGATTTAACCATGACCTTAAAATACATAACTCATATACATTCATGCCTAAGATCTTTCTAATGGGAAAATTTCAATAATAAGCACACTTCTTTAGAATAATACAAAGAATTCAAATTATATACTAGAAGTATGTACAATCACCACTATTACATTTATTAGTGCTTAACTTCACTCAATTGGGAACCAAAATTTCTCGAGACTTCAAATATGGTTTTCATAATAAATTTATGCTTCATGAAAGTTAAAATAGTGGAAATACCTAGATATATTGCAGATGCCATTAATAGCCCTTCTGACTAGAAATATTCATAAATCTAAAGCTATTATCATAATTTTTGGCATGGAGTTGCCACCTCTTTTCATAGAAGAATAATCTTGAACCATATGAAGTTTTTTACAATGGTTAACTTCAATATGGGATTTCAAATAGCATAATCACACCTAAATTCCTTTGTATTCACTACAACACAACACTTTCTGGGTTTAAAGCACTCAATGCTTGACTCCTTCCAAACAATACTAGAGCCTCTTAGAATTTTAATTCTTAGCTTCTCATCAAGGTTCTTCATTATAGTTCATTGAAAAATATCCAACAACCCATAACTATCCCTAAATTCCCATTTATAGAAACATGGGAGCCAACAAACCGCAAGCCAAATTAAAATTTCAGTCACATTTACATTTGACATTTAGTTTCATTTCAATTTTGAAGATTCCTTAGTTATATTTTCACATTGCAAAGTGGGGAGGGAAAATACAAAAATCCATCCATCACAGAAGATTTACCTGCCATCCAAAAGGCACATTCATCACCGTAGTAGTAGCAAAACCTCCCATCCATGTTAGCCAAAAAGATCTCCTTGTCAGTATCCAAAACAAAAATTATTTTCTTGTTGAAGAAGGCACACCCACTCTAATGGTAACCATGTCATCAAAAACAATAAACAACGAATGGGGAAACTAACTTTGTGATGGTTCATCATCCTCAGAATCAGAGTATACATGTCCCCTAGGGCGTTTGTTTAAACTATAGAATTTGTCTTGCCATCATCGAAGTCAACCAAACCATCCATTGCAAGAAGGTATCAGGTGTACTCTCAATCATCTTCTACCTCGTTCTCCATGGTGACATTTGGTTCCTCCACATAAGAAACATAAGCTTCGTGATCCTTATCCTTCTTCTTCTTCTCTTTAGATTTGGACAATTTCTTTTCCTTAGCCTCTTTCTTCTCTTTACTTTGTTCCTTCAGGAACACACTACCAAGTATGCTCTGAATGTGAACAACAACCCTACTCCTCAATTTGTAGGTTTTCTTGTCTTCACCCCCCATGAATATGAAAAAAGTCTTCTTAATCATTTTTGGCTTTGCAGACTTCTTAGACATGTTTGACTCAATTATGGGGGTGTCACCTTTGAGCCTAGGCCTCTTGAATCCCTTCTATTTTAGCTTCAATTCTAGCCTAACATTTTACTTACTAGGCTAGTTCATTCTCACTAAATAATAGGATTGAGGCTTGGAAACTTTCACTTATAGAAGAGCCTTAATAGAGAAACTCTTCCAGAACCACACAATTCCAATCAAATCAAAATAGAAATTGCAAAAAATCCCCTACAATCCCAAAGAATATAAAGCCCACAAACCCTTCAAGAATTACCCAAACCAACTAATTAAGCATAGATGATATAGAAAATATAAAAACCACTTTACCTTAGAAAATTTATCTTCAATTTCCTTGCAACTGTTCATCCAAGTGCTTCACACCTTCATCACATGCTCTAGACCAAATTTTCAGCTCTCAACGACTACAAATTGTGAGACAAAACAACTGACAATCCTCATTATGTAGAGTGACTAGAGTGCGTTTACCATTAATATTTCAAGAAAAGCTCACACGAGCGAGCTGAAAACCAACTACTCAATTTTAAATCTCAACCGTTGATCATTTTTTATTTAAAACATCATCAATGATGCTCCTCAATTATCACCAGTACATGGAAACAGTGATGACACCTTGGAAAGCTACCACATAATCATCCACATATTTACCATATCTTCTATACTTTGTTGCTCATTACAATAATTCCCGTAAGCCATCTCCAAAATTTGGCGCCAAGCAACAACACCCCACTAAAGGGAATATTCTTTGGTATATACCTTATTGCTTGTCACATAAATGTGGTAAGGTTGCATTTGTCTTTTTGCAAGAAAGACCTTCTAGAGATGCCACAATACACCCACAAGCCATCTTACATCGTAAAAATCAACTTGGAGTTGAGAGTGCTTTCGGTGATGGGTGAACCAAGTGACAACACCAAATTCAGACATTTGGCAAGACCACATCACTCACCTTAATTCATTCCCATCACTCATAGCAAAAATTGAAAAAGGTAATAGAATACTTCTACAATGAAGTGGCACAAAGAAAAGAAAATATCCATCATGCATCACAGTAAAGAAAGAAAGGGGTCAAAGGTCTTCAGTGACAAGCAATATGAGAAGGACCCAAGAGCATATCATTTATCTCAAAAAAGAGCCAAGTGATAAAAATGACTTCGACGATGAGTGATGATTCATACATGACGAGAAAAAATCACATGTTCCAAGTTGTTTTTAACAAAGGGGACTACCTAGGATAACACAGTACAAGGTCATAATAGATTAATGACATTTCTTACAAAGGATGTAAAGGCCAAACAAGGACAAAAGATCAACCTTATAAAATAAAATAATCTCAAGGACCTAGGCATGTGAAAATATCAGATAGTGGGTATTAGGAGATCCTAACCACAAGGGGTTGGTTATTCAATGGACCTACAAGACTCAAGTTGCTTTTAACATGACTAGAAATTGGCACAATAGGTTAATGAAAAATTATAGCATTTGCAAAGGGCATCGAACTTAAGGGTTTTTTAAGAAAGGTTTTTAAGAACACAAACCCTAAGGCATGATGATAAATAAAACCCTAAGTCCCAAGGCACGAAAATAGCCAAATTTTTTAGAGTTTTAAGATGCAACACAAATCAATTTTAAGGGTTCCATAACCCATGCTATCTCTTGTGTTGACCTAGAAAAAATGGTTGTATATTGATCGTCAAGCATGTCTTGCCTCTCGCCAAACAGTTTGGCAACCCTATCAGGTAGGAACCTCTCTATCATCATATGCTCTCAATCCTACATGAACCAGTTCTATCAAGCAAAGAAAAATTGAACATCATATCATGTGGGCATATAGATTCATGGCTACCATCTAAATACTGTCATATCATCAATCACTCAACACTAGCAAGGAAAGGAATCCTGAGCTTCCCTGTGTGTTGTACAGTGATGAAGCCTCTATATTACCAAACAACTCAATCATCCAACTCCACATCTACCATATGAACAATCCTTCAAAGCGTGACAATGTGCTCCCAAGCCCATATGTGAAGAATGGCGAACCTTGCACTAATCACTCTCCCATCACAATATATGAAGTCATGCATATCATGGTAAATGGAGGCCAACATCACGAGCCCCCATGCATACTAGGGCCTCATGAACAACATCCTATGCTAAGCCAGTCCCCATCTAGGATTAAATCCCCTGCTCCATCGATTTGGAGCAACCAAACCTAAGATCAATTCAATAATGATCAATCTAAAGGTCAACGCTCGACCTATATACATATCAAGGTTAATTTGGTAGTTGACTAGGACAATGGCCTTCTGGTAAAGAGCCTTATGGTAGGCATCATAGCCGAAATCACTATCATAGATCACGTGCTCACCTTGTATCGATAATTGAAAAATCTAGCATACATCCTGTAGTGTCACTAATACCTCATTGATGGGTAGGTGGAATGACAAAGTCTCATTATGCCATCAGTCACATAGCACTATCATAATTGCCAAATAGGTTTGCACGATGGGCATGTAAGCAACGTACCACAACCCAATCTCCTTGAGGTGCTCCTATTGAGTCTGGATAAAACAAAAGGTTGGTTCTCATGGGAAATCAAAGGCTAGATAACCTCCTACACCCATGAAGCACACAATGTCAAAATTCACAAAAATTGGCTAAGTTTGGAGTTTTTATCCCCGAAAATGACAAAAGTGTTGCTATTTACAATAGCATCACTATAACTCAAATTCCAAATAGTCATGTTGTATGCACTCAAAATGAAAATTGTGAAATGCATCACTAATAACATATGTGTCACCATTTGAAAGTTGTAAACCCTAAATCTAAATTTTAAATTATGAGATGTGTCGCTATTTACACATGCATCACAATTTGCAGTCAGGAAACCATAATTCCAAATATGAATTGCGTCGATAATCACACTATCATCGTTAAAATTCAAAATAACATTGTTGTATAGCAATGCCACCTAAACTCAAATTTCAAAATGTAATAAATGCACTCAAAAGTAAAAATGTGAGTGAAGTTTTGAATCACATACTGGTGGTCCTGCACCTGGAGGCCTCTAGTACTCTAACACCTGGTTGGAAATGTGTTGTGGGAGCACTTGTGCCATTTCGTCAGGAGGTTAGAGCTCAAAATGCAAGAATTCTCTAAGGTGTGAATGCACAAATGAATTGAAAGTGACCCTTCCTCACCTATTTATACCTCCAAATTGGGGGTTTTTTCCCTAATTTAACTATGAAGCTAGGGTTTTCACCATTTTCACCAATCTTTCCAAATTGAAGCTTATTTTGCATTTTTTTGCATCCCAAAGCATTTTTGTGCCCCTTCAACCACATTTTACCTTTGTCGAGAAATCAACCCAAAATTCCTAAATTTTTGTTGCAATTTCTCGAGTCAGAACAACTTATTCCTTCCACTAGGGTAGTAATTGGGGTATCAAAATTAGAAATTTTATTTTTTGATTTAAAGCGTCTTTTCTTATCGAAGAGCATCAATCTTTGAACCAACATGGCGGTACCTTTGCTTCAAGGGGAAAAACCTACACATTGAAAAATTTCTGAATGATATCATGCACTGAAATTAGACTCCAACATCATTTTCCTCTAAAATCCATCCTCTTTTGCTTGGTGATTAAATTTTTCCTAGCTATTTAATTAATTGTATCATTTCATCTAATAATCATTAAAGTTAGTGGGTTAATTTCACTACTAAATGCTAACATTTCCACCTAATAAATTGAATATGCTCAAATTATTTAATTTAATCCCTAAAGTCCTCTTATTTAATTAAAAACCCTAAGATATTTAATTAAATATCATTTCACCTCCCCCCTTTCATTAAATCACTTTATTTAATGAATATCATTTATTTCCCCTTAATTGCATAATTAACATTATTTTAATTATCAATTACTAGAATAAATCTAATTCCCCCCCACTTGCAAAGGAATATTCAAGGGAACATTCCTCCTTTGAACGTTCCTCCAAAAGGAATATTCACATGGAATATTCCTTCCACCTTTTTCCACAATTAAAATTTATTTTAATTTTCTAAGTGTCTATTTTCCTCACCCATGAGAATATTCCAAAGAATATTCTCTTTCCTCACTCATTTGAAAGGGGGGATATTCCCTTTTTAACAAACTTACTTGACTTCTTGTGCAAGTTAACTTGTGATGTCTTGTTCAAGTTAAAAGTGTGTTTGTTTGGAACAAAGGTGAACCCTTGATTAAATCTCATCATTGATTCTCATCCATTGATGAGAATCCATGATGCATGCCTCCAACTTCCTCCATCCTTGACCATTGATTAATCTTTTTAATCTTAGCCCTTCACTTCTTATTTTCTCTCCTATAAATAGGTCACTATTTGGAGACAAATGTATCCATATTTTAACATCAAAATTATGATAAAATAATTTGCACTTGCACTCATATTTAGTATCCTTTTTAAAATTACTTGCATAATAGGTCATTTTCCATTAATGGCTTCCATGCTAACATAATGCATGCATTTAACTTATTTGATAATTAGGGTTTGAATCTTTTAAGTTTGAAACTCATTTAGATTAGGCTTGCATAAACCCATAGCAGTTAAAATAGCTTACATCATATTTTTTAATCTTTAAATCATGTTTCAACACACATTTCTTATCCGTTTCATTAGTTTTATTCCATAAAACTAATTGGATCAGGTTCATTTATTCACAAGATTTGCAAAGGGTCACCATTCCACATCAACATGACACCACTCCCCCAATAGGATAAGTTTTAATGGATTAGAGTAGACATTTTAAAAGCTTTCATAGTTTAGCATGTTAGTTTTGATAAATGTGTTGCAAGTATGAGTGAATTTGGTTGTGTTGTCATTGATGTCAACATAGTACAAGATGTTTCAGAGAAAGGAATCAAGTGATTGTAGGTTGTTCATGTATATTTGAGATACTGTTGAGATTTTGTGAGTACATGAAGATATCTTTATGGTGTTACAGGTGTGCTAATATGATGAGTTATCAAGTGCTTTTGAGAAATAGTGAAGACAAATTTGTTTATGTGTTTAGAATGTGCTCCAGTATGTGCTCCACATTTCTTCTATGTTGATCCTATGCTTGAGCAGATATGAATTGTTGTTTATGGAAATCATTGACTAACATATCCTGAATTGTAGCTTCTCATTTGATGGAGAGTGAAATTTGTGTTCATCGGTGTGTGAACTGGTCTGGCAAAGTTGTTTGTTTGTGACTAGGAGAAATGTTTTTTCTCTACAGTCATCCACTGGTTCATTTTAGGTCTTGTAGATCTAGAATATGGCTTGAAATGATGTTATCTATGTTCTATCAAAGGTGTTCATGGTTTGGTGCTCTGAAAGATGAGTTTTAGAGTTATTGTGTGTGTGTACAGTCCAAATGGACTAATGGAAAGTATTTTATGTATGAAGGTTCTTGCATTTGCATAGATGAATCTAAAGGAATATATGACGTGTTTGAGTATATGGTGAAGCATGCTATGTGGTATGCATGTCATCTTCTTGTTGTGGAAGCATGTATTTCAAAGTTCATTGGTGTTTCCATTAGGTTTGGCCGACCTGCTGTCTACACATCATGTGAAGGATAATAATCAATTAAGGAAGCATGTGATTGATTCAAGACATTGTTTTGGGTCTTGGTTAAGTGCTGGTTTGGTTCACTCTCATTCTCTTTCACTGTGGGAATGTTGAGTTGCCAACCTAATTTGAATTTGTAAAATGAAGCATGTGTAGCTGACCTTGGAGAAAGTTTCTAAGGTTGAAGATGGTATAAATACAAGTTAAGATGTTATGGATTTGATGTATAGAACATGCCAAAAGTGTGAGAAGCAAGAGTGTGTGAAAGTGAATTGACACAATAGTACTTTAGTGTGCTAGACTCGTAAAAGTAGTGAGTTGATGGTGTCTACAATTCTCTAATCAAGGTTGTGGATGTGTGTAATTTGTTGTGGTGGATTTTCTATTATATTTTGAATCTGTAGGTAGTGAGCCTCCTTGTTGGACAATGAGTCCTATCTGTAGGCAGTGAGCCCTGTATCCAAAAAGTGATTCTTTCTTGGGTAGTGAACCTATTTGTAATTGGTTTTGGAATTACTTTATATTGTGATTTAATCCTCACTGTGGTTTTTCCCTTATTGGGTTTTCCACATAAATCTTGTGTTTCTTGTGTTAATTTTTCTTTTTGTTATTTGCATTTCATATTCATACTTAATAATAGAACAAAGTGGATGTGAGTTGATAAGTGTTTAAGATTTTTTATTGTTTTTGGTGACAACTAATTCACCTCCACTCTCAATTGTCTTGTTCCTTTCAACAATTGGTATTAGAGGTTTGGTTCCTTGGAGAAGATCTTAACCACTTGAGGCAGATCTGATGGTTCACAAATTAGAAATCCATATGTTTGATGGATCTGACTATATTGAATGGAAAGTATAGATGAGAGGTTACTTGATCTCTCTTGGTTACAAGAATTGGAAATTTGTTCAAACAATATATGTTGCACTGACAAGTGGTCCTTCTTCTACAGACGATATTTCTGCCTATGAGGAAAATGAGAAAGCAAGGTATGAAATCTATAGTGTTTTATCTAAGACTTGGGGAACCAAAATTATTTCTTTAGGAACTACTTATGAAGTTTGGAAAAATTTAGAAGATATCTATGAAGGAAATGATAGAGGGTATGTGTAGGATCATCATGGAAAACAGGTCCTTAAGTGGCGAAAAATTTAGAAAAATCAAAGTTAGGAAAATTCACTTAAAATTTTCAATAAATTATCTATATTATTTCAAAAATATGTAAGAATAGAATCTGTATCGAATTGAATGTAGTTTCTAAACTACTAGGTTTATTTAAAAAAAAAGAAATCTATTTGGTGAAAACTTGAAATTTCAATGTAGCGGTACTTCAATTTCAGGGAATAAATAAGTAGGTGTTTGTCTGACCACCCTAACCACAATAAAATTATAATATTTTTTATAATATTTTACATAGAAGTAGAGGACCCATGTCTCGATGTGATGCACATTTTTTTGTATTTTTTTTCCAAGTAAATAGTTAATTATGAATTCTTTATTACAACTTTTTAAAAATATTAAAACTTATATGTCTAACCACGTTAACTTGGTCAAAATTTCATGAAATTCATTTTTTTTAATCCTATAGTAAGTGTAGCATAGAATGTGACACATGTTTTAGATTCAAAAAATGTGATACCATTTAAAAGCTATAGATGTTTTTCAATCAACCTATCAATCAGGACTTTAGTCATAATTCAAATAGAAAATGAATAATAATTATTTATTAAATTCTAAGTAAAGCATAATTTATATTGGTGGAAAGCTGAGAATATCCTTTAAAAATCATTTTCGTTTTATAAATTTTGGGTAAAAAAAAATTTGTTAGCCACATACCCTACACATACTCATCATATTGCCACTTCTTGGCCCATCATGATCCTTCACATATCTTAGAGTGAAATTGTCAAAGAAACTAGCACATATATGAGAACTTGAAAATGGAAGAAGGTGAGGATATTGCAAGTTATTTTT
>VDFB02231962.1:0-11083 GCA_007258455.2 Sequoia sempervirens
AAAAGTGATTAAAACTCAAAAAACTACTTTCTCGCCCAAAGTGAAATTCAAAAATCTGAATTTTACAATCTTGAAATTTATTAAAATCTACCACCTTAAAACTATTGGATCTTCAATATCCAAGTTTATTTGACCTACCCAAAGCATTAGATCATTAATAAAATCCCTAGAACATGACTTTCCCTTTACATTGCATTTTTAACCTAGGATCTTTATCAGGAACCTTAGAACTTTTAACATTCCCATTACATTTATTCATCCCAAATGCCATTATAGGCTCCAAAAGGTCATAATTAATGTTTTGACTTTCTTGGAAGGTCCCCCTAACCCTTGCACTCCCCTGGTTCTTGAAGTGCTCCTTGAAGGCCCTAGGTGCTCCTGCACCATTCTCCCAAGAAAGAAAGATTTCTTGCCCCAAGAAGCATCCAAATTGTTGCTACCATAATACTCCTTGTTCCTATATGTTTGTACCTTCTGATTACCAAGCATGAAATCTCCCAAAGTTACCTTTTTCCTTTTCTTCCAACCTGCATTCATGTCACTCAACATGTTAGTGTAAAAAATCAGTTTTGTTTTTCCTTTTTGCTGCTTGATAACAGCCTGTCCTTGTACCCTGTTTCTGCCTTTATTCCACTCATTTCCTTGTGAAAGAACACAACTCCTATTACCCTCAACAATAGGGCATTCAATACTCCCAATCTTAATACTGTCCAAGTCCCAAATATTCTGATTTTTAGGACTGTACTCTTCATATGTCTGTTGCAACTCATCATTCCTCTTCCAACCAGTATCTTCCCCTGTTTTACCCTGCTCATTTACCTGCAAATGCTTCTCAAAACAAATCATAAAACTGTCATTTGACTGCTCCAAAGGCAAAGGAACCAACTGATATTTAACATCCCCCTTGTGAACCAAATAGGTGTTAAGAAACCCATCATGCAAAGTTCTTTTAACATACTACCATGGCCTTCCCAAGATAATATGACCACAAGTCATTGGAATAACATCACAAAGCACTCTATCCTGATATGAACCAATTGAGAAATAAAAAAAAGCTCTCTTACCAATCTCTACATGCTGTCCTTGAGTTACCCAAGTGGCCTTGTAGGGAGGAGGATGATCAAAAGTTTCAATCCCTAGCTTGGTTACCATATCAACTGAAACTAAATTGCTATGTGACCCTGAATCTATAAGCAATCTGCATATCTTACCATGACTAAGAAAATTTGTTTTGAAAATGGTTACCTTTGGTTCTTGATGAAGCCTTTCTCCTTGCTTGATCATGAGAAACTCACCATCAGTCACAGGGTCTGCCATAAATGTTTTTGGTTCCTCCTTCTTGTCTTCTTCTTCTTGTACCAAGTTAGCTCTCCTTTCTCTGCCTTTATCAACTTGTTCCCATTTAGGACACTTGAAGGAAGGATGCCCTGGTTCATTGCAATTGAAACATCTACCTATGAATGGTCCTCTACCTTGTCCAAATCTGCCTCCTCCTCTTGGAGTGTATCCACCTCTTTGATCAGAAAATATCTCTTTGCCTTTGTCATTGCTGCTCTTGTCATTGCTGCCTTGTCCTTGTTCTCTATTACCTCTGCCCCTATTTGAACTACCTCCTCTTCCACCATTGCTTGATCTTTCTTGCTTCCTTTTCACCTTTTCTTCTGCTCTAATGGCCAACTGAAAACATTCTCCTAATGTCCTTGGAAATTGTAAACCAATCTCATCTTGCAGATTGTACCTCAAGCCATTGATGTACCTGGCTATTTTCTCATCCTCTTCCTCATAACCTCCTCTAATACTAAGCTTGTGAAATTGTTCAGTATAGGACATCACATCCAAGTCCTTTTGCTTTAAATTCTGCCTCATTCTTTTCACATGAATGGTATAATCAGATGGTAAAAACTGCTCCTTGACCAAACTCTTCATTCTTGCCCATGTAGAGACCTTTGCCAATCCTCTAGCCATCCTATCATTCTGGAAACTTGTCCACCATGTCAATGCTGTGCCTCTCAACTTGGTTTTAGCAAACTTGACTTTCCTCTCTTCATCCATCTCCTCAAATTCAAAGTAGTTTTCCATGGCATCAAGCCATCCCAATACCTCTTCACTATCCATCTTCCCTTGATAGATAGGTAAGTCAATGTGACTCTTCCCTCCATGACCCTGTACTGCCTTCAATAACCTCACTAACCTCCTTTCTTCAAGGTCCTCTGTATCATCAGCTTGCTGTTCCTGATTTTCCCTCACATGCTCTTCATCCTCTTCATTGTTTTCTTGGTCTTCTTGGTCTTCTCTCCTCCTACTCCTCTCAAGGTTATTGATCCTTGCTTGCATAGTGTCTCTTTCTCTTCTCCATAGCCTTTCCTCTCTTGCTCTTGCTGCTTCTTGTTCCCTTCTTTCTCTTCTCTCCCTCTCCAAGATCTCCTTCAACTCTTCCAACTCTCTTGCCAATTGATTTTTTGGTGCCATTGCTGTTTCTCCAATCCCTCAAGGACCTACTCACTGCTCTGATACCACTCTGATGCAGAGGGTCAGGGACTTTGAAAGAAACACCAAGTTACAAGACTAACAATGATTCACTCTCAACCTTTCAACTAGGCACCAACATGGATATAAGGCCTCAACTTTGCATTCATGATTTATTTTCCTTCTTTATGGACCCAAACCCTAGGAACACTCTTAAGAGACCCAAACAAACTTGTTTTAAATGATTTCAAAGCCCAACCCTCTGACTTAGACACAAAACCAATTTTTCACCTTAACTAGGCTACTAGCCCAACTAGGCCTCCTGCAGTGATTTTTTGACTTTGCACTCAAACTTTCCAAAGGAACCCCAAATCTAATGACTGTTTCAAGTGTGGTTTGTGATTACAAACAACATATCCAAACCTTGGTATCACTTGTTTTAGACAAACCCTTCCAAAATCTGCTGTCTCCTCAAAAACTAGGCCTAATTAGCCCACTTTTACAAAGCAACCCCCCTTTAAATTTGTCCCCTGACCATGAAAATTTCACCAGTCTCCTAAAATGACTCAAAACCAAGGAATACAAGTTTTTAGACCTCTAGGACACATATAACATCCTCCAGCACAAACCCCTCCTCAACTTGCCTCAAAAACTAGGGCTTCTTGAAAACTAACCTTCCAATCACTTCCAGAACTTGCTCATTGACTCTACACCATTAGGACAACATATTTAGTTGATCCAAACTCGAAAACATGCCCCTCATTAAGGCAGATCTTCTGCTGCTACACCCTAGCCTCCATCTTCAAGCACTTTTCCCTTTGACAACTTGGTGTACACCCTGATATTCTTCCTTCCTGCACATTAGTTGGTTAAATCTGTATGATACATGTTAGGAATGATCCATTTCACAGGTCACAGCAGCATTCTACCTTGAAATGGATCAATCATCCATGAAAAACCTCAGAATTAGTGAAAAATCTGTGTTCTTTTTTAGGACAGTCAATATAAAATGCAAAGAAAGTAATTATCACTGCTTTCAGAGCCTTCAATGGTGTTAAAATATGTAAATACAAACTCCTAAAGCATCCTACTGGACATAGATTCAATAGAGATCAAGTATTTAACAAAAAAACACCATAAAAGTGCCAAAAACTGTGTTTTTTCACTATTTCCTGAAAACAGTCCGTACAGTACTTGCTCCAAACGCCCAACCTCCGTACAAATGATTATTTTGGATTTGTATATCCTTTCCCCAACTGATCCAACCGTTTGGGATTGATTAAGTTGCATAAAAGTGATTAAAACTCAAAAAAACTACTTTCCCGCCCAAAGTGAAATTCAAAAATCTGAATTTTACAATCTTGAAATTTATTAAAATCTACCACCTTAAAACTATTGGATCTTCAATATCCAAGTTTATTTGACCTACCCAAAGCATTAGATCATTAATCAAATCCCTAGAACATGACTTTCCCTTTACATTGCATTTTTAACCTAGGATCCTTATCAGGAACCTTAGAACTTTTAACATTCCCATTACATTTATTCATCCCAAATGCCATTATAGGCTCCAAAAGGTCATAATTAATGTTTTGACTTGCTTGGAAGGTCCTCCTGACCCTTGCACTCTCCTGGTTCTTGAAGTGCTCCTTGAAGGCCCTGGGTGCTCCTCGCACCAATGAATGTCATCCCATCAGTTATCCACAAGTGCATAAAGTTTCCATTTAAAAATAAAATACACATGATGCATCATAGTGGGTTGAATCATTTGTCTTCCCATGGAAAATTTTCCTTAGACTATTCTTGGCCTCAACCCATGGAACCAATTAAAACTCGTGAAAACTTCTTTTTCAAATCAAATCAATTTTAAATTTAAGGAAAAATGCATAGTTAAATTATCCCTGATAAATATTCCTAAGAATGATAAAACTATGGTTGTTCCTCCCACCCCAAAAGTTGTGGATGAACCCATGCCTAAAGCAAATACTCTTTCAAATTTATAAGGTATGTATGCTAGAGTTCGTTCACCTATATTGTATAAGAGAGCAAGAGACAAAAAAAGGTTACCTTTGTGCCATGAAAAGAAAAGAAAAGATGCACACATAAAGAGAAAGTGGCTTCCTAACCCTTGATGGTCCCTTCAATTCTTTCCCTAATGGAATAAAAGATACCAGTGGTTGAGAAACCCACTCTTACCCCTTCATAACTTGAAAAAAATCAAGAAGAAATCAAAATGCTAAAGAGCCTAGACATAGACATCATGCTATTACTCATCAGTTGGATGTAAAGAACAAAAATGATCAAAAACCTATGCCAAAAAAATCAAGATGAATTACAAATTTCACTAAAACATGACATTGAACCATGCATAACTCAACCAAACAAATAATAAAACAAGAACTTACAATTGAAATTCTCATGAAACCTCCCATTGTGATAAACTTGGATGTTGAAGATGGAGATGTTAAAATCATGAACAAGTTAATAAAGAACTATCTTTATTTTTTTCAAATTCTATGGACTTAGATGGGGGAAACCATGATTTTCCTCCTAATGAGAGTGACTCACAATATGTTGAACCTAGTGATTCTCCTAGTATGGAACTTGTTGTAGTCCCTTTTGATATTTATCCTCCATCCATATATGATGATAAGACTAGGATGTAGATGATTTGCTTTAGATTGATTCGCATGTGTGGTACTGCTTTATGTTTTATTTTTGTGTTATTTGTGTTTGCTTTCATGCTATGTGATCCCACATTTTGTGCTTCTTAGTGTGTCTTTATGTTTATGAGTTTCCTTTGGAGGACCTTTGTTGCTTAGTTGGTGCAAGGATACAAAGGAAACAAATATGTTGTGACATTCTTCTATTTGTATCTCCATTCTTCTCTATGTTATGAAAATTTTATTTAACTTTTTTCTTGTGTTTTCCTTTTGGGGATGATGGAAGACATTGAGACATTTAGGTCTCTTCCATGTTGACCCAATTTTTTTTGTTTTATCTCTCTATGTTTCATTCTTCCTTTTTTTTTGTTGTTCCACGAGTATTTGGGGAATGATGTTAGTTTTGAGATCATTTACACTATGGTAACAAATATGTATACTGACCCGGATCCATGGATCCCTTATGTGTTCATATTTTGTGTTACTTGTTGCATTGTATTGGGGGAAAACCCTTATCATGAGGTAGCTTCATTAGGAAACATATCGTTGGTATATGGATTTCCAAATAAGCTTTGATGATCCTTATCACATGTCATTTACCATTTTTACCTTAAAGAAATTTCTCAAAGCATACCATGTTTAACAATTACTTTAAGATGGGGGCATAAATTGGCATTTTTACTTCACTTTGTTGACACACATTGGACTTAGTGATGCATTGACATTGAAATTTTGCTTCACTTTGTTCACACACACTAAATTTATTGATGTGTTGGCATAGAATTTTGATCATTTTTGTAACACCTTATCAAAATTATGAGGGAGTATAATTATTGGTGTGGTTGGCATGGGTACACACCTAGTGAATATTAGGCATCACTAATCCTTGTGTGTTTCTCCATTTTCTATTTTATCATGGGGGATCACCTAGTGAAAATTGGACTTCACTAGCTTGTTTTACCTTAAATTTGTGATTCACCTAGCAAATATCAAACTTTTTTAACCCATGAGTCATGAACGCCTTTAGGTGTAGATCCTAATATAATGCAACTTTCTAGTCCATGGTATTCATACCCTTCTTTTGCATTTTGTGTTGTCATTGTGTATGTTGTCTTATTGCATTACATACATGTGTGTTCCTTTGTGCTTATGTTGGTTTTCCATGGGATCTTAAATCCTAGGGGTTTGTGCACTCTCCCTAGATTCATTATCATCCTATCTCTTCAACATTCAAACAATTGAACCCCTATTGACATATTTTTCTACTTTAGTATGAGTCTAAGTGTAAGTTAATACTCTCACTAAAGTGGGGGCTAAATGTAACATAAAAAATTCTAACCCTTGATAATTTAACTTCGGCTATAATATATTACATAAATTATAATAAATTAATTTATTGGCTTGCCACTTTTGCCAACAAAAAAAAAAACACTATGTTTTGCTCTCTCCTAAGTGCATGGACCTGATTATACACCTAATTTCCTAAATTATGCATTCTGTAGCCCATTTTATCATTTTCTAGGGTATGAGCAGGATCATGATGGGCCAAAAAGTGGCAATATGATGGATATGTGGAGGGTATGTGGCTCACGACAATTTTTACCAAAAAATTGATGAAACGAAAAGAGTTTTTAAAGGAGATTCTCAGCTTTTCACCAATATAAATTATGCTTACTTTGAGATTTTAATAAATGTTATTATTCATTTTCTATTTGAATTATGACTAAAGTTAGGATTGATAGCACGATTGAAAAAATCTATAGCTTTCAAACAATACAACATTTTTGGATTTGAAATAGCCATCACATTCTATGCTTCACATACCATGGGATTAAAAAAAAAATTAATTTCATGAATTTTTGACCAAGAGTTGAATTGGTCGGACATGTCTGAGGGTTTTATTTTTTAAAAGTTGTAATAAAAATTCATAGTGGTATTTACTTGGAAAAATATTACAAAAAATATGCATCACCTTCGGGACAGCTTAGGTCCTCTACTTATATCCACAAACTCTATAAAATATTATGTTTTATTGTGGTTAGGGTGGTCGGATAGATACCTACTTCTTATTTTTCCCTAGAATTTAAATTACTCGCATTGAAATTTCAAATTTTCATAAATAGATTTTCATTTTATTTTTTAAATAAACCTAGTATTTTAGAAACCATTCAATTTTCTATAGATTCTATTCTTACATATTTTTGAAATAGTATAGATAACTTATTCAAATTTTTATATAAATTGCTAACTCTATTTTTTTTAATTTTTCACCACTTAAGGGCCTATTTTTTCCATGATGATCCTACACATACCCTCTAACAAATTGCAAGTGGAATATTGAAGCATTTGATGAGCTTAGTTTTTTGTTTAATTTTGGAAGGATTTTTGATCTATTTGTTGAAGTTGCCATGGACCTTGATGTTTGAATGTTGATATTTCCTCAAAACCATAGACATTGGGCCTAATGCTATTTCTGCAAATATTTAATTACATTGACATGTTATATGGACTATTTGTGTTGATTCTACATGTGGATTAATGAATATTCTTTAAGATAGTTACAGATATGTGATTATTATGTGTACTAATATTGCCATGTAGATATGATTAGAGACCACTAAATTGAGAAGATTCTACCAGCTGGTCATTCACCATAATGTTCAACAAGGGAATCATTCAAAGGTCAACAAAGGTCAACGGTGAGAGATTCTTCATACAACTTCGAGTTATGGCCATACTTAATAATGGACTTTAATGTTATTCGAGAAAATGTAGGTGTTACTATTGTGCTAAGTGCGCATCAAGACAAATATGTTAAAATTCCATGCACTCCACTTTCTACGCTTCCCTAAAATGGCATCCTCAATTAAGTGGGTTGACTTCCTTACTTGGTTGGTAGTATAAATAGACTTAGATGCCCCTTCTTAGAGGTTGTGCACAATCGATAATGTACTTGCATTTCCTAGTTTTTGATAATAGGTTACACTACTCTCTTGTACTCATATTTCCCAATGAATAATATGAAGTTATAAGTCTGTGCATCGAAGTTTTCATTAGTTTTAGACTATAGTTATCCAAGGGGGGCCACTTGGTGAGTATTCCACCTTTTAATTTAGTATTAGTTTAGTTATTACTTTCTATTCAATAATTGGTTAAGAATTTGGCACTAACTATTTTTTCAGCCACTAGAGTTTCATTTAGTGAATGTTCCTACAACCAAAGTGAATAGAGAAGTTTCCTATTTGTTGCTTAGATTTTCATTTCTTTCATGCATTTTAGCTTAGTATAGTTGTTGGTTGATGATCAACATTTTTGTTATTCCTTTCCAAGCAATTTACTTTCAGCATTGTGCCTTTCTTAGCTATAGAATGGAAATGGCTACCTTGGATTTCTAGTGCAAATATTGTGCTAACCCATTTTAAGTTCATGTCCCTGGGTTGACAAGTTAAATGCACCTTCATGATGATTGAATGGCTATTTAGTTTATACGTCCGATCTCTAAATCATTGTAGGAGGCCAACATTTTTGGCGTTGTTTCCAAGGATGGTGTCAAACAAGGAAGTTCTTTGTAGTCATTGATAGTTTTCTTCCTGGAGTATTTCTAAAAGTTGTTCTTAGAATACCCTTCATTTAGGAAGTAATGACCCCCTTATTCTTTACCAATTATTTGTGTAAGCTAGCTAATCGTGAGTTGATATTGCATGCATAAAGGAAGGAAAAGAGATACTTATAGGAGATTCCTTCCTAATAATCTTGATCCATTCCAATTAGAATAGCTTCCAAATCTACAAAGGAATGAAGAAGAAGAAGATACAAACCCCTTTGATGATGCATTTCCTAATTTGACTAGTTTTGAAGCTTCCTCTGAAGACCAAAATCAGTATGAGAATCCCTTTGCTTGGGAAATCCATCAAGCAGGCATGGATGGTTCAAATAGAAACAAACCTAACCAACCAACTTTTCCTTTCCCCATTTCCCATCAGAAAGAAGTTGACAATCTCAAAAATATCCTTGCTTCAACCCTTCCTAAGTTTTATGGACTTGTTACAAAAGATCTTGATACTTTCTTGTTCAAGTCTGATATACTCTGCAGGAGTTATGACTATACCACTAGTGCTCATAGGCTTAATCTATTTCCTACCACCTTGAAAGAGGCTACAATAAGATGGTTCATGAGCCTAGGAGAAGATACTATGGAAACTTGGGAGGACATGAATACAAAGTTCCTTGAGATATACAAGGAATATTGTAAGGGTAGTGACATGAGAGGAGATGAAATTTTCAAGGTGCAACAAAAGGAAGACGAGAGCCTGGAAGATTATATTTCAAGGTTTATATTCTACTTACAAAAATCTCCACACCATAACCTCAATGAAGAATCACAAAATTTTATTTTCCTAAGATTAATTAATGAGAGTTGTACTAATGCCTTGGACCTATTAACAGGAGGAGATATCACCCAAGTTCCTTGGGAAGACATCAAGAAAATATGCTAGAACTATTCTAAGGCAGCTTCAAAGAAAGGGAGAGCTTACCAATTCTCTATGGGTAAGTCATCTACCAATGGAGTTTCAAGGATGGAGATCACACACTTGCTAGCAGATTTCAAGTAAGACATTATAAACAATCTAGCTACTCAGCAGGATACACTTCAGGCCAAGGAAAAACAAGAGGAGGCAGAGGCAATGTTGGAAGAGTATTACCCCCATTGCAGACAAAAGAAGAAGGAATGAAAATGCAAGATGGTAGCTAATATTGAAAGTAAACAGATTCCACCTAAGTTCAAACCAATCCAAATTGAAGAATATCATGTCTACTATGTTGCAAAAAGGAGTCCTTGGGCTCCAAGACAAGATATGCCACTAGATCCACTATCTTATGTTGGCCCATTTCAATTCATATTCATCTGGTAACCAATGGTAGCCCCCATATCCAACCAAATATGGAGGATATCCAAAAAATCCTTAGGGTAACCCTCCAAATGCTTGGCCCAATCATCAAAACTCTCCACCCCCATGGTAGCAACCTTAGGGGAATTTGCAGCAATTTCAAGGGAATTGGCAACCACCTCTAGGAAATTGGCAGCAAACGAATCAATGGAGAGGATGAAAACAATGGCCAACATAGACAACTAGTTACATGCAACCACCTTCTTAGCCCCAACAACCTACTATAATTCCTCCTCTTGCTAATCCAAGCTCAAATCCACCTAAACCTACTCAGCTATCAGCTCAACCCACACCCAATCCAAATAACAAACCACAATAACAACCTATATACTTTGTTGATTCAAACCAATTCCGTGTATATGTTGTGAGTGTAAGTGACATCCACTTGAGTTCAAGAACTACTTTACCAGCCTCTTCCAAGCCCATTATCATTGAGATTCTTATGGAAGAGGAAGAAGAACCTTTGAATGATCCCATTCAGTTAAGTGCATGTAAAAATTTTGAACTAGTCTAAGTCAAGCAAACTGAACAAGAACCACCATTTCCTCTGAGATTAGAAGTTTCCAAAAAAAAAGAAGAAAATAAGGACACGACCTTTGACATCTTGGATCAGCTAAAGCATATATGTGTCCAGATACCTTTATTTCAAGTCATAAAGGATGTCCCAATCTATGGCAAGACAACCAAAGAAGCATGCCTCAAGAAGCCAGGCAAGAAAAAGAAAGACCCCACTATGGTTCATGTGGTGGAATAGCTAGCTGACATCATGCTTGGAAAAGTGACTGTCCCTAAGTACAATGAACCAGGTAGTCCAGTGGTAGGAGTTTTTATAAATGGGATTCAAATAAAGAATGCTCTGATTGATTTGGGGGTAGCAATAAATGTAATGACTAAGGACATCCTACAACAACTAAACATTGCAAGCATGAGATCTACTCCTACTATCCTACAACTTGTTGATAGTTCTATTGTTAAGCTTGATGGTATAGTAGAGGATCTTGTGGT
>VDFB02231963.1:0-61052 GCA_007258455.2 Sequoia sempervirens
AGTAGATTTCCAGATAACTGTTTGTTCCCCCTTTTTAGGAATAAATCTTGCTAATTGATTGGCAAGAACTAGTTGCTAACTCAAGTAGATTTTGGGGTTTCCCACTCCTTTGAGTTCTATAAATAAGAGCCTTGGGCTCATTATTTGTTTAACCTTTATTTGCTATGCAAAATTGTTGCGCCATTGTTGCCAACAACTTTGAAAGCGAATATTTGTTCACTCTTGGATGAGAGTTCATTGGTCAATCGTAATTGTGCATGATTCCATGCCTTTGTTGTCCCAATCTCTGTAATTTTTTTAGAAATATTGAAGAAAGAAATCAAAAGGCACATGCAATTTGATCTAAGGATTTGAGTTCTTTCATAACGTCTTTGTGTTTAAATAGCTTGTTGTTTCATTTCCCTCCTCGGATAGGGGTTCCTCCTCCTTGGATATCTGTTATTAACGGTTATTGTTTGTTGTTGTCTAATGGATTGTCTTTCAACCTATACTTCAGATAGGGGTTCCTCCTCCTTAGCAAGTTTGTCGGTCAAGACATCGTAATTTGTTGTTTCTAGTAAGTCATTTCCTAGCCCATACCTCGGATATAGGGGTTCCTCCTCTTTGGCAAGTCTCAGATCCAACTTACTGTGAAGAGTGTTTGCTTGTATAAAACCTTATCCCAGTGTATATCTGACAGTTTAGATCCTTGGCCATATTCTAAGGAGACGAGGGATTCAAGTGATCCAACCAATCCATTCCTGCTCCTATGCCCTCATGCTCTGTTTACCTTGAGGAGATAGGACAGATTAAAAGCTAGAATAGTCGTAGTTAAGATCTGTCGAAACCAAAGAAAAATCTTAGCTACGACGCATTGTGTTTGTGCACCCTTGTGTCATGCTGCTGAGTACAAAAAGATAGGAACCTTAGTCTACTCTACCATCTCTTATTCATTACATCAGCAAAGAGGGACTTCTCTTTAAATAACAAATAAATGTTGCAAAACATTTGTAATAGTTGAATGTTTACAATCAACACTCTAGAGACACTAATTTAAACGCCAATAGGTTTCAAAAAATGTGATGATGAAAAAATTCTACCATCGAGGGAAGACCCTTTCTTAGTGACACCTTGGATTCATAGCTAAGGGGATCTTTTTATTGAGGTTAAATTTCCTCTTATGTGGGTAATCTTTTGTGTTTTCTTTAAATTCAATCCTTGCATTGGGATCTTTTATATCCTTAACAACTTGCAATACATGATTAATGTAAGATAAATTTACACAAAGTATACTTATTTACTAATCATAACATGTTTTTACTGTCTTCTTTTACTAGTCTCAAGGATTCAAAAATTGTTGAACAAACACAACCTTTCAAAAATATACACTTCAAAAAGTGTGACAAATTTATGGGAGATATTTTCCCATAGTTGGAACTTGGAGTGATAACGGAGCATAGCTTTTGTACAAAGTGCAATCCCTTAAATTTTGGGCCTAAGCCATTTCTCATGTATAAAATCGCTTGCATAGTATATAAACCATACACACTTGAGCATGCAACGTATTCATTTCAATATCATGAAACTATACAATTCAACACTGACCTATTCAACACCATAAAATCTTGGGATTCTTGAGATTGAATGAACTAACATGCTCATCCTCCATAAATTATATAAGAACTTCAAACTTTAGGATTGCTAATGTATAGTTTAATATGTAACATGAAATAATAAAGTGGGATTACCCACAACTTATTAAATAAAGACAATAGAAAAAAAAATTTCTTTAGTTTTTGTTGTTGTGATTAGCTTACAAGATGAAAAAGACATATTGGAAACTCCTAATATATTTCCCATCACCAAGATAGGAAAATGTTCCCTACACAAATCTTGCATGGTATTGTAAGAAGATTAAATTATATTTTTTTTAAATAGCAAGAAAAACCTTTGCCATATATTACAATTTATAATTCTATGAAAAAATTGAATTCAACATTAAAACATATCCATTATATGAATCACTCAATTTGATGATTGATCCAATGCCTGATTATGATCACAAGCACTCTTTCCAGATATGCAAGGGTGAGAGTCAAGACTATTAGGATTTTACCATTTTCATTACCTAAGTGGTTCCTCCAATGAATGAACTATAAATCCCTAGTCACATGGATTGAATACCTCTAGAAACTAGTGCATATCCCTTGTTGGAGAACTTCAAAGTCTAGTTTATACTTCAAGTATCTTAGTGTGGCTTATCATTTTTGTTGAATGAGCAAGACAACTGGGGGGTGAACAATTGTATCTAATTAAAACATCAAAACCCTCAATAGTAATCAGATCCACATGCATTCATTAAACCCTTAATTTGTTATAAAGTTTATACATGAAATGCATATAACATAAACTGAAACAACAACACCATACACAAGAGAACAATAGATTTATGTGGAAAACTCAAGAAGGGAAAAACCACAGTGAGGCTTAGCTCACAATATAAGTAATTGTAAAATTGGTACAAAGGCTCACTGCCAAAATAAGACACACTGTCCATAAAGGCTCACAACTAAGGCTCACTGCCGGAATGAAAAGAAGATAGAGAAGAAATGTTATGCAAAGAACATGATCTCAATGCAATAGGTATTCCACCAACTCCAACACCTTTGTAGTCTATTTGAATGATTGTAGACACCTTTTGTTCACTACATCTAGTAATCCAACACTTGAAATCTCACACTGCTATGCTCAATTTCGCATCACTTGCATCACATACTTCGCACAATCATCTATCTCACATCTATCTTAACCTCCTTCAATAATTCAACTCATACTTATACCATCCTCAACCTTGAAACCCTTTCCAAGGTCCACAATGCACCTCAAACATGCAAATTCAAATTAGGTCAGTGCTAAAAACATTCCTGCAATGGATAGGAATGAAGGAAAACCACACAAATCCTTAGCTAGGACCCAAATTTTTCCTAACATGCCTCAACACGCTTCCACAAACTTCGAAGATGCTTCTCATGTAGTGTAAACACTAGGTTGATTGTTACCCGTGCAAACACCATTAAAATTTTAAGTACATGGTTCCTTTGATCAATCCATAATTTTTGGATAACAAACTTCACTTGAACATGATCCAAAAATATCCTAAAAACTAACAAACTCCTTCACAACAAATTTCACCTAAAGAATGTACAAGCCCAGTACATCTTAACAACACTACCATACATTGTAACTCGAAAGACCATCTTCCAAAACACCAAATCATGAATCCTCTTGACACAGGAAAGAGACCAACACCATCAACTCTCACTCAGAACCACAAGTCCTAAAACACAACTGCAAAGAAACATGGAGCAAAGACATTTCTCCCAGACACCTTTGTAATGCATAGTTCACACACTGGTGAACACAACTTCTTTTGTAAAATGATCCATCACCACAAATTCTGAATATAGCATCTTTGAACACCTGTAACCAACATATCCAAACCTCACAAGCATATCTTCAACCTAAAAGAAATACAAAGCAAAATCAAAACACAATACTACAACAATCTCTCTCAACCACTACACAGTCGACACTAATGACAACACATGCTTGTTGACATCAATGACAACAACTTCATACTTGCAACAATTTTAACCTTATGCTTCAACATTCAACATAATAAGAAAATACATTTATAAGAGAGACAAAATCCAAGGGGAAACCCAAATATCCATAATAATCAAACACAAAAAATGGAGCCTTAACTTCTTGGTAAGGTTGAGATAGCTTCACTCTACCCAAATAAAACTCATAGGAAAATGAGTACACACATTTTAAAAGGATATATCTGAATTGGGTGATTTCAGTTCAACAAGTTCAAATATAAAACACATCACACATTAGATATCAATTATATAAAAATAACAAAAAGACGTTTTCACTAAGACAAAGAAAATAAAAGAGAGGGAAAAATAATAAAAATCTAAAAAATTTATTGCCAAGAATGCACTCTTAATAGATTTCTAAATGATTTAGCATGTTGTCTTGAAAAGCCAATTAAATTAATGTAGACTTAATACTTCAACATTATTTTTGAAATTTATTTGTAATTCCCAAATAATAAAAAAATGGATATCATTTAGATGAGTGATTACCTTTGATACAATCACTAACCTATAGTAGTCATGGCCTACCAACATCACAAAAATATTAACAACTCATGAACAAACTTGACCTCTATTATACCATACAAAGAAAGAGAGCATTGACCTATGCAACAAAATTGCTTGCAACCTTACCATCATCAATACACATGTGTGGATCATATGTATTGAAGATTTGAGCAATCTGAACCTGAACTTGAAATACAAATACTAGTAAAGCTTATTAAAAGCATATGATAAAGATGGTGAAATATAAAGGTTATTTTTTAATCAAAATTCATATTTGTAGCCAAACCCCAACATTCACCCTTGTGGTAATATTTTGCTAAAGAATGGTTTAATTTTGGCAAAAGCAACCATTGAATAGAAGAACAACAAAAAATGTAAGTATTTGGTTTTCCATGTAGAGAAATGAAAAGGAAATTAATGAGAAGGAAAAAATGGAGCCATGCAAAGACATTTCTAACTCACATGTGTTTAACCAATTTTAAGTGACATATCTTAGACACATGCATGTATACCATAAACCTTTTAGTACACCTATTTAGATATATATTTTAAAAAACATAAAACTATTCTTTTAGCACAATTTTGAGGAAAAGAAAATAAAAAATGAAAGGAACTTTATAAATTAATTTGCTTCTTACATGTGATGTATGATTTGGTTAAAAAAAATCCTTATTTTTAATAAATGTAAAAATAAAAAAAATAGTAAGAAAAATGATCTAGTCCAATAAGAAAAAACATAAAATTATATAAACAATGATTAAAAAAAAAGAATTGCCTTTAATTTTTCCCTTTAGCACAATCTACAAAGATGAACAAATTATGTTGAAGACATTACCTTTATGAGAGAGAGTAAGCTAAACTATTTAGACACCAAATGCCAATATTACATTAAGACAATACAAGACAATTGAATGCATCTTCATCACACACATGTTATAGGATGTCATAGGCAAATATTGAGAGCAGGGAGAGGTTTAGGTCATTATTTCAAAACTCAATTTTCTACTATGTTGCATGATAAAAGAATGTTAGGAGATGTGAATGGTAGCATCAAATGAATATTCTTTTGACATAAAGAAGTATTCTTTTCATGCACATGTAGGTAAGAAAACAAAAAATTAATTTCAAGTTGAGAGGTTCACAAATGCAACATGGCATGATAAGATACACAATTATAATGTATGATGCAAACACATGCTAAATGTACTTCCTTTTAAATGGGATCATGCATATCGTTTATACTTGAGTTTGCTCTTCCAATTAAAAATATTTAATTGTAATTTTTTATGATTAAATCATTTTGATACAATTAATGTAATGATATAATTTTTGTAATATTAATAGTAAACAAAATTAATATAATTAATTTCATATAAAAATTATGTTACATATTTAGAAAATATAAAATATATGTTGTTTCTTGTGAACAACTTTTTCAAATTTTATATTTTATTGCATTATCATTGTCATCACATTTCACAATTTTTGTTTCTAGTAATATAATCATCAACTTATTGAGAGCAAATCTACATCTTAGATCACTTTATGTACTACAAGGATTCAAAGACATTAGTCCCTCATGAATTGAGTGCACATGTGGTGGCAAGAGAGCCATGAACTTTTGAAGTTGATGGGCATTGTTATGGCTGCACACAATTGAATGGTGGTGAGATAGAGAGAGAGAGGAGTTAGACTGTGTATCGAAAAGATATATATATATATATATAGAGAGAGAGAGAGAGAGAGGGAGTGGGGAAAAGAAAAATAGAGATAGACAAAAAGGAAGAGAGAAGAGGGAAGGAGATAGAGAGAAGTTAATGACCTACCAAATAACTTCATATATTGTATGATTATATGCAAAAAAAAAAAAAACAATTTATTAATTAGCCTTCCATAATTCTTTGTATATCCATTGCACACCAAAATACAATTATTATTCTAAAATTATAAACTTTATTGAAATGACAATATAAATCCCCACCCAAAATTAATATAGATATACAAATTTAACCATAACAATGTTATATTAATTATATTATGTCGATGTCTACAATATTTTAAACACACTTTATAATATTAACATGAGAAAAAAATGCAGAACACTCAAAATCTCCACTAAAAATTGACATGACTATGCAAATTTAACCCTAATAATATTATATTAATTATGTGACGTTGATATCTAACGATATTTAAAATATCTTAAGACACACTAGTACTATTAACACGAGAGGAAGGTGCCAGACAACAATCCTGCGACTTTGCCTTTTCAACAATAAATAAACATGGTTTAAGGGGAATCAAACTTGATTAGCTCTTTCTCAACCCATATTCTCTGTGAACGTGTAGATAAATAATAAATATGTAATGATTTGATTTTCGAAATTCGTGACAAAATTAACAGAGGATGGATAGTGCGGAAGAAGAAGTAACGAGAATACTGATAGCTGTGAGTAGATCATCAGTGAAGGGATATCCGCATGCATCTCTGAGCAGTATCAATGCTTTCCACTGGACTCTCAAGAAACTCGTGAAGACCTCGTGCAGCCACCTCTTCAAACTCATTATTCTTCATGTGCAAGTTCCCGACGAGGATGGTATTTGCATTTTCATTTTTCGTGATAATTTGCTTACATTTACATTTTCAACTTTTTCCCCCTAGGGTTCTATCTACTACAAAGCTGCTTCTTTTACTTCCTGTGTATCCTTGTGTAATTGGACTCATTCCTTTTCATGATCTTTTATATGC
Source organism: Sequoia sempervirens (assembly GCA_007258455.2). Taxonomy (NCBI): domain Eukaryota; kingdom Viridiplantae; phylum Streptophyta; class Pinopsida; order Cupressales; family Cupressaceae; genus Sequoia; species Sequoia sempervirens. The sequence continues at coordinate 6,901 of VDFB02231963.1, forward strand.
GAAGTTCTAAACCCATACCCGTGGATTTAAATAGCATGTAGAAGATCAAAATCTGAACATTTGCGAGTTAGCTTTTAACATCATGGAAGTAAAATTGAAGAAAATAAGAAATGCATTAGAAGAATCTGGTCAGGTTTATAGATAAAGATAAGTATTGTTCTTCTCATTCTTATTATTTCTCAGATTGCCATTCTTTTCTTCCTATACATAACTTGATAACTAATTAAACTGTAGTTTTTAGCTCAATTATTGAATTCTCAGAATTAGTTTAGCTGCGTTTAAACTTGAAAGGAGCAGAGGGCTAGAAAAGTGCAGTATTTACTCGACATGTATCTGTAGTTTTAGTTTTGTACAGATATCTAAAGGTGTACATAATGGCGTATGTGTGGGCGAACAATCTTATTCAAAAAAGTGCGTTTTTAACCTTTTCCATGCAAATTGGTTGTTGAGTGTGATTATTCAGGTAAAGCAGAGGTTTTAACCCGGTCCTTTTTTTAATTCTGTAAAGCGTTCCTTGAGCTTTTATTCAAAAAATCTACCTTTTTCACTGATATATGGATGACCACAAGAGCGATCGATCTGTTAAACGCCATAGCTCATCTTCTCCTTAAAAGGATATTTAGAGGATTTGAGCATGCGACTGATTTTTTTTGGGCAAAACTATGATTTAAATTGTGCATTCTTTCTTTCTTTCTTGTTTTTTTTAAAGACTGGAGTAATTGGGTAGCCCCCCTAATAGACTGCAGTGTGCCTGTTAAACTTTTCTCACGGGGCTGGTGACGCTGGCGTGACATGCCCTCCGGTACCACGGGATGGGGGAGACTAGACCTTGTGACCCCTTGCCTGCAACAAGATGCTTTAGCCAATCGAGCTAGGCCCCCCGCCCCGATTTATATTGTGCATTCTAGAGATTCTTGTTAATCTTAAATTTTTTTCATGCTTTTGAAATTTTCATTAAGCATTGTTTGAGCCAATGATGCTTGAATTGTTATATTGTATTCTATGCTGACGGGTTCTGCAGAGGCTATTTTTGCTTTATAGTATGCTAATTCTGCGAGTGATTTTTGTTACCTTTTATGACATAATGAAGTTGTATGACATTTTATGCAGGATTTGATGATATGGATAGCATTTATGCCTCACCAGATGATTTCAAGGACATCAATAACAGGGATAGAATAAGAGGAATCCATTTGTTGGAATATTTTGTCAATCACTGCCATGAAATTGGGGTATGCAATTATTTTTAACAAATTTTAAATTGATTTTTTTTTAGGTGATGCTTTGAAGTGCAGAAACAAGAACTCTGTGTGGATAGATTGTATTTTTCTTTTAAACCTTTTCATGTGTTGGGCCTCAAGTAACAGTTTGGGTCGTATTATAGTCATCAAAGTAAAAAATGCGCTTCATTACGTTGTCTAAATATCTCTTTCACCAGTTCCCCAAGTGAAAAAGTTATCATTATTATAAGTGTTTATCTTTTAGTAAAGTTTCATTGATAAAAGTTGTTAGTCTGTAATATGTGCTGCTATACTACAATGTGTGTTGCTATATGTTCGCTGGCTTTCTATATTTTTACACATCTGATCCTCCAATCTGAAGAATTTGTCCACCATTTTAGGTTCCTTGTGAAGCATGGATTAAAAAAGGAGATGCAAAGGAAGTTATTTGCCGGGAAGTGCAAAAATTACATCCAGACATCTTGGTTGTTGGAAGTCGTGGTCTGGGACCTGTACAGAGGTAGCCCAAAAGAACAATTCATGTTTTTGTGGCTTTCTAAAAGCTATAATGTCGCTTTTATTAGATATCTATTGCTTCCCCTTACTTTTTAGTTTTCATATGTGTTAATTCTCATGCTAGGTGAATGTATGTGTGAAACTTGCATTCGTCTATGCTTCTCTGCATACTCCCTTTCCTATCGTAGTGTCATATTGCTTCATTGCTGGATGGAATGATTTAACTAACTTGAAAAGTCCATAGTTCAAAAACTCGGAATTGGCATTAACTCAATAGGCCAAATTTTTTTCAAAACTCGCATAAAAATCAGTAAATTTTCTGAACATAAAAAACACAATTTTTTAAAAATGTTTTAAAAAAAATGCATATTACTGAATTTAGAGAACATATGATTGATTTCCTTCATATATAGATCAAAATTAGAGTTCAATACACATCATCGATAAAAAAACGAGTTCAATGCATATCAATCTCAAGTTTCAATATAAATAATTGTAATTACAATGTTCATAGTCTATAATTTCTTTGATGACTAAAGCTCAAATAAGATTGTGGCGTGCCCTTGAACTAGATGGTAGTGTTGCACCTTTTTATTGAGGAACAATATCATCCTCAATAAGAGCCTCAGGCATAGAATAGTGATATAAATGTGATGAACCTTGTTGATGGCTTGCCTTTTGCCTCCTCATATGTTGTCACTTCCAGTTCCCATTCAGCTACCTCCCTCACCAAATCAACTACATTGTTAGTAGTAAACAATGGATCCACATCCTCAACAACCCTATCTAAATACAAATTGATGTTATTGAGGTCAAGTGCCTCATATGTCTCTTGCCCCTCTACCTTCTTTGAATGCAATCAAAAATTGTTTTGCACAAAGACAAGACTATTCAAGCACTTTTGAGCCAATATGTTGCATTGCTTTGTCTGAACGACTCCAAAAACACTTCATTTGTGCTTATAAATTTAAGTGCTACAAGGTTGGGCCATTACATGGATGGGGAGTTTTTAAAGATTAGGTGTTGTTGTATCAAAATCTTTCCACAACAAATCTATAAGGACACCATTTATAACTTTGTAAGGTTTTTAGTGAATTTAAAAGTTCAAGTTGACAATAAACTAAAATTAAACATATAAGTTTTTTACTTGGCTACAAAGTGACTATCCTTCAAATACATAGAGGTAGTGAAAACAACCTCCACTCCACCCCCTTATAAATCTGTAACTCACCATTATGATATTTCAAAGGTTTTCATTGGGGAATATTCTTAGCATACACCTGTTTGAGACCATCCATAACCTCCTCATTTGCTCTAAATAAATTGGAGAAGTAAAAACTTAGGATTCAAATGTAGGCAATAACATGAATACATTGGTGGAGTTGTCAGTACCACCCCCAATCAATAATGTTCTAGATGGGTTCATATTTATTTTTATTCAACCCATACAAATGCTAAATCACCTCTTTGGGCTTGGCCATGGCTTCATTTAAACACCCCATGGGGATTTTACCCCCATCCATCAACCATAAAACCCTAACCAATGGTTTTGATATCTAAAACAAGAGAGCATATAAAAATGAAATAAAAATAAATAAACTAAATTAGAAATAAATATATAAACCTATTTTAACAAATTAAAGTATCATAAATTTACAAAATCAACAACTTGTAACAGTATAAAATAGAAAAAAGAAATTTTTGAATGAAAACCTATTTTGATGATCTCTTCCATGTAAATAGCAAATTTATCATAAAAAATGGACTTGGCAACCCTCTCCTCTTCGGCCTTCCTAGAGTAAAGATTGTCCAACCAATTAGCGCTCACAATCATTAACTTAGTTGTGATAATTTGTAAGGTGATAAAATTAGTCACAAACTCTGTATCTCTTGACTACATGAGCTTCTTTCCATTCATGTGTTTGTTCATTTAATTCATTGACAAAGGTTTAGTGACAAGAATGAAACTAGAAACTGAAAATTTTGAAGGAATCGAGGTAGTCATGGTGGATGGATTCACTACGCCTTGCACACAATAATTCATCAACTATCACCTTGGGAAGACAAAATAAGTGAAGATTTCTATGTAGTGAATATAGGAGATACGAATGTAGTTTTGGGCATCAAATAGTTACATTCCTTAGGAACATATTATCAAGACTTTCAAAAGATGGAACTTTGTTTCCAACACAATGGACAAGAAGTAATTCTCCAAAAGCTTATTGAATGGGCCCCCGGGAGTAGTATTATCAAAAAGGATGGAAAGAGCTTTTAGGCATGGACAACACCCCATAAATAGTGTTTGACATATTTGGCAGTTCTTTAGCAACTTTATTCTTATATTCATTTATAAAAGCAAATGATTGAAAAATGTTTCTTATTTGATGCTTGTAAGGTGAAGTGGGAAGAAAGAATTGTAGGGCTGCAAGGTGTCTTTTACTTCTCTCTGATTATGAGAGAATTTTTTTTCTTAAATTACTAACTTTGCCAATTACCAACTCTTGGTTTTATTATTGAGAGTTAGTAGGCAATATATAAAAGAATACAGGACAATAAATTGTCCTCACACATTAGAAAATGGTATCAACCTATGATATTAAAAGACTATATTGGCAGTTTGGCAAGTACATTAACAGCTCTTGAAGGACATCGTTATAACTTATAGTACAAAGTTGGACATAACCAAGATAATGAGAGAAACATCACTTGGTTTAGAATTTCCAATTATATTAGAGTGTCACAGTAGAAGCCAATTACATCACAAGGAGAATATAGAGATTACAAATCTCCAAAGTTGATTTGGGATCCTGGTATTGGCAAAATGATTCAGTGACAGACTAAAACTGACATTGCTTGAGGCCAAGCAATCTTGGGAAGGGCGGATTGTCATGCCCCCACCACAAAAGGAATCATAGCTATAGCCTCTTATTAATGATCAATTAAATTTGAAAGAATTGCAACAAGGAAAAAATAAAATTAATTAATAATTAATTAAAAGAAGAAAGGCAATGCTTCATTAAGGAAAGGCATGTCTCTTTGCAAGGGATATAATTGATGAAAGGATGTGACTTTCCCCCTCAAGGGAAAGATATTAAAGAGAGGACATTTTATTGGAGGAAGACATCAAGGGAATGAGATTAGGAAAAAACAAAAAATAAGAAGTATTATATATATATATATATATATATATATATTTATTATAATTGCATAATGATATTTTATTACCAATTAATATAATAGATTCTTTTAGCAATCTATTTTGAATTTATAGAAGTGTTTGCAAATAGAGAGGTTGATCAACCTTCCAAGTTCACGAGAGATGAAATATCGACCTTTCCTTCATCAAGCACGCCACTTTGAGATGGAGTGCTTGTGGGTGGGGAGGCGTATGAGTGCTCCTAGGCTTGTTAAGGAAGGCAGTCTTCATGCATCTTATCAAGCACACCACCCTGAGATGGAGCGCTCATGGGTTGGGAGGCAAATGAGTGCTCCTAGGCTTGATCAAGGTGGATTGAGGGATGGAGTGGACCTGAGATCTTGCCATGTTTGTGGGCCAGGAAGAGGATGAGTGCTCTTAGGCTTGAGGGTCTTCTCAAGTACGCCACCTTGAGATGGAGCACTTGTGTGCTGGGAGGCATATGAGTGCTCCTGAGCTTGAGGGTCTTCTCAACTACGCCACCCCAAGATGGATGGACAAGGATCCACCCTTGCTCTCACAATACAAGGATAACCATCCTTGAGATTGCAGTTTGTAAATATTTCAAGTGAATTCCTAATATGATTGGCTATAGGAATATGTCTTAGAATAATCATTAATGATATTAAGATATTTTGAATTCAAATGTTAATGATGCTATGAACTATAGATCTAACTATTATGATGTTTTAACTATGATGCATTTTTCTCATTATTATAATATTTCATATATTAATTTGAATTACCGTTAAGTTGATACTTGTTATTACTAATATCAGTTTTTAGTGATTATTATTGCTGTAATGTCCCCATTCTTGGAGTGATACCATGGTGACCTGATTCTAGCCCATCCAACATTCCCGTGGATTAGATGGCGTGATTAGGAAATAATTTTGGCCAAGAGAATCAAATTTTGGTAAGATGTATTTAGAGAATTAAGAGGGAATTATCCTTACCAAGCAAAGCATAATGTTGATCTTATAAGTCAAAGCACACAAGGAGGTCAAAGCAAGCAAGGAGGTCTACTTTCAAAGCAAGATCAAAAGCAAGCAAGGAGGTCTATTTGCAAGACCAAGCAAACAAGGAGGACAAAGCAAACAAGGAGGTGAGTCGACCTCATCAAACAGATCTGCTTCTAGAAGAATTCCCCTTCCTATGGCGGTTTAGAAGACTTAAGGGAGAAGCAACCAAAATATAATATTTTAAGATCAAATCTGATCTCTCCCTTGGGCGGCTCAAGGAAGCTTCCAAATTGAAATATTTTAATATTCAAAAAGCAATTAGATCCTCTCCTAGGACGGTTTGGGAAACTTAGCCATGAAGTCATGAATATTTTAATAAGGGAAAATCTAATCTTTCCCCAAGGGCGACTTGAATGCCTTAGTGATGAAGGCAACAAATATTTTAATGGAATAAAATATGAACTTGGCTTAGGGCGGTTTATGGTGCCTTAGTCCTGAAGTAAAGTGAATATTCTAATTAAACAAATCTGATCCTCTTCTTGGGGCGTTTGGGCTTGGAATCTTATTTAAGAAAGGTTTTGGAGGTTGAGGAGATATGTTTTTGGTGTTGCTAATTCTGTTTAGGACAATTTGAGAGAGGTGTCTCTTGACTGAAAATAGTTTTCGATTCAAGGTGGTGCTCCCTTGAATGCAGTGGTATGGTGATGGCCCCATTCCACCATGTGAGATGATTTCAAACAAAATTCATCATAGAGCTTAAACAATTGCTTTGGTGAAGTATTAGTTGCAGATTGTGACTTTGTTAGGTGACACTTTCATCTTTACTTGCTGAAGGAGGTTTCAAGAGGTTCGTGTGGCAAAGAAGGATAATTTTGGCGATTTCCAGCTTCAAGTATAACCAGATTTTTGTTACAGCAGTCTTCAAGTTGATTTCATTATCATATCTGTGGAGTTTTTGGGCATCTACAACCTTCAGTGGGTAGGCTACAGTGCTTTTAATCATCTCCAGCTATGCATATCATTCTACTCACTTAGTCTCATCTTCCATTCATACAGCTAGGGTTTGGTCTTGTGCTTTGGCACAAATTGGATGTAATTGAAGGTCTAGAAACTCAAATCAGACCTATCAGATTGTACTATCCAGCCCTCTCTGTTTGTAATCAGTTATCAAATCAAATAAAGAAGATAAGCTATCATTGTTGGGTATGTTCATCTTTGTTTGTTGATTGCCTAAAATCTATGTTCAAGTTCATCTCTTGCTGTTTATGCTTTTAATCTACATGATATAACAAATCTTTGTTGGAACATAAGTTGAAGGCAGGTCAAAAATTATCAGGCCAGCAAAAAGAAATAAAAACTCAGTTAGAACCTATAAGGGTTCTTACAGTGGTATTAGAGCCAGATTGCTACCAGCCTGTTGGGTGAAATCAGTTGGGTACACTACAGTTTGGATTGCGAGTTAGTTTCATGGCTAGAATTAAGGATGGAAGATTGTTACCTACCTTCCTTCCTGCTTGACCAAAGAAGGAAAAGGCACCTAGACTGGAGAAAATAATGAAAGACCTTGAACAAATGCAACAACAAATGTTCCAGCAGTTTCAGGATAACCTAATTGCAGTTGTGGGATAGTTGAGAAGAGAGCAGCGTTGTTTCACATGCCAGGAAGCTTGGATATCTAACAACAAAGAATGTGAAATAGGAACTCCTACCACCTGTTTATTGCAGCCAAGTCATGATAAGAACAAAGTAGATGAAGACCTGATTGCTGAAAAAAATGAGTCTGAGCCTCTGTATGATGAAGAGAGGGTCACAAATCAAGAGACATGCATAGAGGAGTTTTCTGATTTGGAAAATTCTACAGTAGAAATTAGTGATGTTGAGCCTTGCTTTGATGAAGTGAGTGAGCGTGAAGTGCTAGACTTTGCGAGTCCTTCATTTGATGAAGACCTTGAAGATGCCACTGCTTTTGAGGATGAGTTGAAGATGATTGATAGATTGCTAGAAGGTGACTTTGCAAGAAATCTTGAGAGCATTGAAGTAGAGAGTCCTGATGAAGATGTGGGAAACGGTGAAACTTCAAAGTTTGAACAAGTTGATGCTGCTGTAATATTTAGGACAGCACCTAATGAGGAGTATCTTCACCATGCTTGTGAAGGTAATTCAGATTATGAGTGGGAAATCCCATGCCAAGTGAAGAGCTGATTGATTCCTCAAAGATCCAAGATGAAAAGTATGCTGATGAAGATTTTAAAACAGCCATTGGTGATGATTCAATGCTTGAATTTGATGCTGCCCTATCATTTGAATATAATAACGGAGAAGAGGGAAAATCAGAAACCAGGCAAATTGAAGAACCAAGTGTCTTTTCAGAAGAGTCAATTGATGAGCATGTTGATGGGGAGTTTGTTGGAAGATTTGAATCAACCTCTAATGATGGTTCAACATTGGAATTACAGAATCAGTTGTTAGTCATTGAAAATAAAATTGTACATTCCTTAACTCACTTGGATTGCATACATAAGTTTGTTGAGGATCACATTTGGAGGGCACAAGTTGAAAGGAGACAAATGGGCATGGAAAGAAGAACTTCTTTTGAAGATTGGTGTCTAGTCATAGAGGCTTTTGAAACACTTAAATCAGATTATTTGAACCTGCTTTTCGATAGAGATCATGTCCTTGAGTTTGCTGATTGAATATGTAAATCATTGAAGGGAAGAGAGGTTGACATTGATAAGCTTACATCTAAGCTTAAATCAGCAATAACTTCTTTAGAGAGCCCCCAAATGGCTCTCTTAGAATTTGAAAATAAGCTTGTTGATGTACATCAATTCAAGGAGCAAGTTAGAGTTGCTAGAGCAGATGAAAGTAAGCTGGAAACTGAAGAGCCTGGTTTGCTCCAAGGAGGTTTTGACTTAGGACAACCTCCTAAGTATGCAGATATAGAGTTAAAGCAAATTGATGAATTGTTTGAACAAGAAGGCGAAAACAACTTCCAATCATTTGATGATTCTTTTTCTATGATGGAAGTTGAGTTAACACATGATAATCCTCTCCTCGTGTTGAATGATGAAGACCAACTTGATGTTAGCAACATAGAGGAAGATAGTAACAGAATATGGGATCCAAGTGAGGAGCACTCATGGAATGTTACTTTACACAAAAACTTCACTAGTTGTTGAAGGTGGGCATAAGGTTCAGGTGTGCAATGAATTAAGTTCAATGATGGCTTACTTTCATAATGAAGTTTATTCTCAGGGTTCTATGGAGGATAGTCTTCTTGGTAAGATTGTTTTATGGATGATTTTGGAGTCAAATTTCTATCATGAAGTTGTTGTCCTTACTCCTATTAGCCATCATAAGTATTCAATTGCATACATAATGTTTGATAGGAGAGAAATTTTGGTCATAACTTTGATTATTTTGATTGTAGATGGCCTAAATCTCTTGTTGTCTTAAGAAGATTTCAGTTTTATTGTTACTGCCCTATTTTTAGATTACTGAAATTGGGTTTTTAGAGATTAATTTCAGTTTATTATAGCTATGTGATTTTTCTCTTTGCTATCTTTGACCTTTTGTGGGTGGATGACATAAGTGTTCAGCTGAAAAGAACAAGTGTTACAACTATTATTACTCTTTTGGATGGTTTAATGAAGACTTCAGAATTTTCAGTTGGTGATTTTGATGACACTAGTAGTGGACTGGCCACTCAGGAGTTGTCTTTGATGGGTGTTGAAGGCATCCATAACTCATCGTTGTTTATGTCTGTAATGTCTCTTGCTAAATCTGGCCTTAGTTTGCTGATTTGAACCCTTGGGAATTTTTGTCTTGCACCAACTGAACTTGCTGATTGTTGTTTCTTTTTTTTGATATGTCTAAATGCATATAATGTTTTGACAAACTAATTGATCCAAATGAAAGTATGCAAGGATTGAAACTAAATGGTAATGGAATGCAATGAACTTTAATGGCTTTCCAATGCTCAACAATGACTGAAAATGTAATGCAAATGCACAATAGAAGCAAGAGACATTATGACAAACAATTGTCATGCATTACCCGGTCTCCTTTAAAGCTGAAGCTAATGGCTGAGCTGAGTTACAATGCCTTATAGTGACTAAAAATGAAGTGCAACTGTGTAAATGTTTAGCTACAGCCAATAGGTGTTTTAACAAACACTTAGCTAGCAAACTACTCATCAAAAATGTAAGCTACAGCCACTAAACAATTTGTCAAACACTTTTCATGCAACCTAAGATAGCCGATATTCACCTACAGCTGTTTAGCATTTAGACAAACATTTGGCATGCAAACTTATAACTCCTTTATTAGATTCAAAGCCAAATACAATGCTATCATAGAGTGCTGATATAACTAGGCAAGACTCTTGGCTTTACAATGCAATGCAAGATATTCATCATGTGAAGATGCAACTACAGCAGCCTATATAATATGCATGAATGAGACCAAAATGAACCTGAGATATTATGCTGATAAAAGCCGATAATGAGTGACTGATATCACAACAAGATTGAGGCCTCCTAAAAGAAGAATCGACTTTCATCCACCGCCGCCCCCATTTTGAAGATGCTGCACCTTAATTAAAACCGTGGCTGCTTCTTAAGTCTCCAAACAATATTAATTCACAGTGCCTTGGCACCAAGAAGGCAGTGCCACCCTTGGAGAAGTGAATCGATGCAAGTGTGGGTTCTTCTAAACCACAGTCTGAAATCTGAAAGTGAATCAATGGCAGCAAGAACCGTCTCAAATATCTATAACATCCAACGATTTCAATGTGAAATGCTCAAGTGCAAATCGTCCTTCTTTGTAAACCCCAATCGACCTCCTCAAAGCCAAAATCGATTTATGCAAGTTTGACAATCACCAATAAAAATCTGATTGCCCTCCTTCCAAAATCGTCCACAATCAAAAACACAAAGACTGAAAGTGATCTTCAATATCTTCGAACTCCCCAAGCTGAGAATGTATTTCTTAAAGATCTGCCAATTGATTCTTCAAAGATAGCTGCAATGGATTCTCAGAATTCTTTTTACAAAATCAGACTTTAGCAACTCTCCAAATCTGAGAATGTCTCTACAAAATCTGCAATGAAATCCAAAGTGAGAAGTCTGAAGTAACTCCCCCACAATTCCAAATTAGGGTTCATATTTCACAACCGAAATTGGAAATAACTAGCTAGGTTTGGTCTTTCACAAGCGAAGACTAGAAATCAACAAGCTAAGCATTCAACTTCAACAATGTAGTAAAAAGGTGTATTCAACTCAAGATGCCCAAATGCCTAGCCAAAGCTTCTATTTATGCATTTCATACCTCAGCACCAAGAAGCTTCTAGAAAGATTCCATATTATATTCTTTAAGTGACTTTAATATTTTATTATGATGACACATGGGTATGATGACACCATTGACATTAGTCTTAATGCTGGTTTGAGTCATCACAGCAGCATTTGGTGGCCTTATGGATTGGTTTAAATGCATATGAGTGTTCAATTTCACACCTTCTTACTAGTCTACCATAATGGATGGGTGTTTCATGGAGACTTCGTGAGAGATTTCAGTTGCATCTCTTACAGTAAGTTGGATAGATTGGTTTGGGATCCAAGTCATGATTGGTTGGGTGCGTCATTTCACATGGTTTCCATTATGTTGCTTCACGGATTATGGTATATTGGCATTCCAATCAGAGTGGAGCAGCAGGTTGTATGGCGATTGCTTGAGGGAAAGCAATCCCGGGAAGGGAGGACTATAATATCCCCATTCTTGGAGTGCTACCATGGTGACCTAATTCTAGCCCATCCAGCATTCCCGTGGGTTAGATTGCATGATTAGGGAATAATTTTGGCCAAGAGAATCAAATTTTGGTAAGATGTGTTTAGAGAATTAAGAGGGAATTATCCTTAATCCAAGCAAAGCATAATGTTGATCTTATAAGTCAAAGCACACAAGAAGACAAAGCAAACAAGGAGGTGAGTCGACCTCATCAAACAGATCTGCTTCTAGAAGAATTCCCCTTCCTATGGCGGTTTAGAAGACTTAAGGGAGAAGCAACCAAAATATAATATTTTAAGATAAAATCTGATCTCTCCCTTGGGCGGCTCAAGGAAGCTTCCAAATTGAAATATTTTAATATTCAAAAAGCAATTAGATCCTCTTCTAGGATGGTTTGGGAAACTTAGCCATGAATTCATGAATATTTTAATAAGGGAAAATCTAATCTTTCCCCAAGGGCGACTTGAATGCCTTAGTGATGAAGGCAACAAATATTTTAATGGAATAAAATATGAACCTGGCTTAGGGTGGTTTATGGTGCCTTAGTCCTGAAGTAAAGCGAATATTCTAATTAAACAAATCTGATCCTCTTCTTGGGGCGGTTTTGGCTTAGAATCTTATTTAAGAAGGTTTTGGAGGTTGAGGGAGATATGTTTTTGGTGTTGCTAATTCTGTTTGGACAATTTGAAAGAGGTGTCTCTTGATTATCGATTCAAGGTGGTGCTCCCTTGAATGCAGTGGTATGGTGATGGCCCCATTCCTCCCCATTCCTCGATGTGAGATTATTTCAAACAAAAATTCATCATAGAGCTTAAACAAATTGCTTTGGTGAAGTATTAGTTGCAGATTGCAACTTTGTTAGGTGACACTTTCATCTTTACTTGCTGAAAGGAGGTTTACAAGAGGTTTGTGTGGCAAAGAAGGATAATTTTGGCGATTTCCAGCTTCAAGTATAACCAGATTTTTGTTACAGCAGTCTTCAAGTTGATTCATTATCATATCTGTGGAGTTTTTTGGCATCTACAACCTTCAGTGGGCGGCTACAGTGCTTTTTCAATTATCTCCAGCTAGGCATATCATTCTACTCACTTAGTCTCATCTTCCATTCATACAGCTAGGGTTTGGTCTTGTGCTTTGGCACAAATTGGATGTAATTGAAGGTCTGAAACTCAAATCAGACCTATCAGATTGTACTATCCAGCCCTCTCTGTTTGTAATCAGTTATCAAATCAAATAAAGAAGATAAGCTATCATTGCTGGGTATGTTTATCTTTGTTTGTTGATTGCCTTAAATCTATGTTCAAGTTCATCTCTTGCTATTTATTTAATCTACATGATATAACAAATCTTTGTTGAAACATAAGTTGAAGGCAAGTCAGAAATTTTCAGGCCAGCACAAAGAAAAATAAACTCAGTTAGAACCTGTAAGGGTTCTTACAATTGCTTTGCAGGCCTAAAATTAGGATTATCCCAAAAGGGGACATTACAAATGACCCACTCAACTCATAAGGGCTCGTTGCCTTGAACCCTTCACTTGCCACAATCAATGTAGTGACCAATTGCTCCCAACAAAGATTCCTCTTAACATTAATTGGAATGTTGTTGCAGTACCAAAGATTGGCACTTGCCAACTTGGCCTCATTGTGCAATTCGGAATTCCTTATTCCATGCATTATGCAAATTAGGAGTGTTATGAGTTACAAAAGAAATTGGAACTACAGGTGCTTCCATTGTCTAATCTCTATATATGTTGCCCAATTGAAGGAGAAGAATCCCCTATATCTCCCTTTGACCATAGAACCCATGATATCTGCCAATGCCCTTACTGTATTCTTTTTCTATGCTTTTATTTGATCATAAGATGCAAGAAGAGCTTCTGCCTCTTGCTCAACCTCTTGAGACACTACGGTACACAGCTGAACATCTTGGCAACTGATTTGTGCAAAGTGACGTTTGAGGCGATTTATGCCTCTTTTCATATGCATCTCACAATAATTATAGATTAGTATTCCTTGCTATGTATTTGCTGTTCCATGTTTCCAAGCAGATTCCCTAGCCTTGCTGCCACCTCTCTTACTTGTAGATGCCATTTTGATTTCAGAAAAATCGAATTAAATTCTAGCAAAACAGAAAAAAAATAAAACAAAACCCTAGCAGCTACTACAAACTAACTCAAAAATAGAAATTAAATAGTAAATAACTAAACCCTCACACTAGGAATTTAGAATGAAAAGGCATGAAAAAACAAAAATAAAAAAACAACAAACTGAAAACTGTTAAATACCTGTCAAATGTGGCTGAATCAGAGTTGATAAGTTTGATAATCATGTTCAATCCTCACTCCCAAACGTTTGCAAACAAATGCACAATCCTCCAATATGAGTGCTTGAAAAAACAGATTTGAATAATGATGAAAAATTACAATATATTTTGGCAGACTGTTTTAGTCCAATGCTGGCTGAGTATTGTAGTTGAACTCGCCAGTTACTTGTGGGCCCTAACTAACTTGCGAGTACTTGTGAGTCATGCAAGTAACTGGCAATTTTTTAAAATATGGAAAAATAGGCAAGGATTTAGGTAACTAAAGGGTGATCTTTATCTGCAGTTGAATATCCTATGAATAAACACAATACACCAAAACAGGTAAAAAAAGCAACTAACATTATTGTAATGATTCCACAATTGTTAACATTTCCTATGTAAGAAGAAAATACACTATGATATTAATTGAATGGCAGCCCATAATTTCTAATTCTTTGTGTATAGGAAAGCAAGTATTGGATATATTGAATAATCTTTGCTGCTGAGCCCACAATGTATTGATGTGGAAGACAACTTCAGACCTGAGTGATTTTGAAGTTCTAAAGTGAAAATTAGAAATGCAGGAAACTTATCTAACCCAAAAGATTCACACATTCATAAGCAAAGCAGTGAGCATTATATGCTCTTCCATACAAACTATGTAGATTACAACAAACAAAGGATCAGAGGCCGAGAAAACTCATGTGCCATAGCTCTGAGGAAGAAAGCAGTTCTAATATTGCATGTTAGGAATTTTGTTGAACTCTAAGGGTATCTATGATCATGTAGATTACATGCATTTGTACAGTCTCATCCAGTATTATTCATAAAAATTGGTTGGTTCATCTTCTGTAATTGAAATGGATGATAGTTGACAGTTTAAATTCATGATTTATGAGTATGTATTTTGGTTTTTCTCTGCATGGATGTGCACTACTCGATGAAGCGTGCATGACATTGGAAGGCATTCATACAACTGAGGAAATCAACATGGAGTATGCACAACTATCCTTTTCACTTGAGTCGTTGAATAAAAACAAAAACACACAAATGCACTTGGAAGATACAAATATTTAATGTGGAGAAACTCTTTTAGGGTAGAAAACTTTATAGAAAAAAATGGAACAGCTTTTATTTCTTATGATTTTATATATTTGATTTACTTTGGAACAATTGAACCATGGTTTCTCAATTGTAGAAATTTCTACAACGATCTGACTTGTTTCTTAATTGATTTCCTCCTTTTCAAATGGCCATTGAGAATGATTTTTGTGTAGTTGCTTGGTCTAGGAATGAAAGGTGAACCTTTTTTTTTTATCACAAAATCTTGCACTCCCTCCTACTGAGAGGGTTTGGCTAGAAGTCTTGTGGAACTTAATGCTATTGCAAGGAAAGTAATCCAAGTGGGTTTGACACTATACCTTGAGCCAAAGAATGGGTATTGGGATGTGACAATTGCCAGCAGACCAATAAGCCATTCAAAAAGGGACTTTATGCCCCTATGGCTGTCTTAATCCCAACAAATGTTTGAATGTTGGGGCCTGGAATCCATTGGAAAAATGCAAACAATGTATGGCAATGTAAGTTTAATCGTGGTTGCCATTGGGTTTTGCTTTCATTTTTAGTAGCCTTCAATTGTCTAGAAAGATTCTGGTGTTTTGTATTGTGTAACTATGCCCAATCAAGTGGTTAATAATTGAGTTTGTGATCAATTTTCTCCCTTTTTGGATTACTCATGAGACCTGCCTTCGCTCATTTTGTGAATGCCTAAGTTATGATCTCTAGACTATTGTTGTGCAATTTTTGAGAATGAAAGTAATCATTTGTATAGTGAATGGCCTCTTGGTCATTCACTTAGATTAGTCTTATTTATGCATTTTCTTTTGGTTCTCTCTTTCCTTTACCTCTGTCAAGTGTTTGAAAGAGCTCATTGAAAACCAAACGAAGAGTTGGCTTCTCAATCTTGGAGGTCATTTTGTGAACTACGTCCAATGTTCACAAAATTTCTCATGCTTGATATCCACATTAACACTGATATGGGTGAGACAGATCAGGATATCAACAGCTACCATAAAAGAGAGCAAGAGGGGCATAACAAACAAAAGTTCTACAAAGTAAAGCAAAAAAATATGAACCCGTCACAATGTTGTTCACAAAACAACTAACTTCATACAAATGGGCTACTCAAAAAGTTGTATGAAGTGCAAGTGAGGCTGGATATACCATCCAACTAGTCCCAATTAAAGATATGGACCCAAGGCCTTATTTTCTTCACACTCATTCCAAATCCTCTTTTCTGAGCCTTACCAGTGCCACTTCCTCCAAATGAAGTTTTTCCCTTTTTTCTCCCTTCGATTCTCTCTGTTATGTAGAACTGAATGAATGATAACTTTTTTTTTGTGCATTCCCTTTTCTTTTCTTTTCTTTTCTCTTACCAGTTCCTACTGGAGTACTCAATCCTCTACTCATACATTTATACATGGGCTGCCATACTCATACCATGCCCACACAACACATGTTGGAAAATGGGGTTTGAAAACTTGCATGCTTCACAAATTTGCAGGTTTTCTTCAATTGGCAGGGGCACCTAATCTGACCACTGTCCTTGACATACGTATGTACAATTTTGCATTTTCCTGCTGAAAGCTGTGCCTACATTAACTCAAGTACATTTGCACATTCACATCCTTCTTTGCTTTTTCAACTCTTATACATTTTTTTGCCTTTTTACCTCTTAACCAAGCTTTGAAATATTTAGAAATGAAGAATATTTTTCTTTAAATAATTTATTTCTTAGCATTACTGTCTAACCCATGACACCATGTTACAATGCCAAGTCAACCAGTCAATTTTGAAGGACAAGTTTTTGTTAATGTGGACATGGGTCATGCTTCAAATCAAGAGCATTTTCTACAAGAAGTTTAGTTCTGAAACCCATTTTACATCAATATGCCCTTTGCACTTGAGTCTTCTTTTGTTTGTTAGATTCAATTACCCTCAATGGAATTGTGCATCTCCCCATAACTGTGCATGGTCCTGGTATCAATCCTATGATCTGTGCATAAACTAGATGGAATTTCGGTCTCTGAAATTTAACATGGCATTAAAATCATCTCAAATATTTACTTGATAAGTCAAATAAATTAAATTATTGCACAGCATTTAGTAGTCAAAACAAGCCCAACTGATAAAATGCCACATCACAATAAATACCAAATATAAAATATTTGATATCTTGATAATCTTTGAAAATGTGTAAGTCATAGGATGTTTCAACATGTCTGAAAGTATGAAACATTTGTGATGCAACCTATTCTAATCAAAATATATCTATCATACCAGTTGTGAGGAAGCAAAATGATAATAACATGGTCTAGAGATGCATTTGTTGTGTCCACAAAATTTGTCACATAGTGAGGCACTACAAGCCACCATAACATTAGCCAAGCATTACCATGTAAATCGTTGTCTCATGACGGTAAAGAATTCAAAACCAGAATCAAGATCCTGATAAGTTGATTACAAGAGGGCACAAATAATAAATGCACACTAACAGGTTGAACTTCAACTATTTGTTGCTTCCTGATGTGTGGGAAGTTGGGAACAATGGTCTCAACCATCTACCAACAATCCAGGGCTGCAAGATTACCAAGATTTGGTGCAACATCATCCCGCCACAAATATATACCATAGTAGAAAATTGTCCCAACCATGAGGGGAGCGGTGGGCTTGCTCAATCCTTTGGCACGTATGGAGGATAGCGCTCAACATACCAGGACTTGTGTGAGTGGTTATGCCTCTGCATATGCTGAACAGGTGGCACTGCCCGTGGCATAAGATCTAGCAGGACACAACTCATAGTGCATGGTGCATTCCCTGGGTGTTGAGAATGCCCTGCAGATGCTAAAACTCTAAGGTCACTTTCTCAGTCCGAGCTTCAATTTGTAGCTTACAAATAACATTAGCTTTCTCAGCTAGTGAATAAGTAAATCTTGAAATTCTTGATAGAAAATAGAATCATTACAAAATTTCAAAGCTGAATAAAGTATATGCTTTACATTTATTACCTTGAGTTGCTATACGATTGGGCAACTGAGCAAAATTCCCCCCAAAAGCAGTGCCCATAGAAATTAGACTCTGCATGAAAACTTTCGAACAGATTTTGAATCCAATTCCAAGCCTCAGAAGAGATGTTTAAAATAATTGCAGATACTAATATCATCAGAATTTTGGTCTAAATACTCTATATTAACTTGTGAGAAGACCTCTAGGATCAACAAATGTGATACTTTTCCATTGGGCATGCCTATACTTTGATATCAAAATTAATCCCTATGTGAGAAGCTCATCCAATAAATTCTTGAGTTGCTTTCAATAAATTAATTTTTTTGTCTTTAAAGAGGCAAATTTGGATAGTAAAAAATTCAGATGAGAGAAACAAAGATCATTTAGATGCTCAGTTTAGGATGGTAGAAATTTGTTCATCTTGGACATTAAGAAGCTAAGATGGATATCAGTTAGGAAATAATCAGGATGTACACAGTATTCTGTTTTGTACAAGAGATCAAAGATGCTGAGATTGTAATTTTAGAATTTCTGAATTGTTGACCAAGCACCTCCATTGTTATATGCCAGCTCTGTTCATTATTTTCCCTCTTCTTTAAGGAAAATTATATGATATGTGTGCATGCACTGGTTTTTGTTTGATAAATGTTACTGCAGATTAATGGAATAGTTATATTTTATTTGCAGGATTTTTGTTGGAACTGTGAGCGACTACTGTGCAAAGCATGCCAAGTGCCCAGTCATTGTAGTGAAACGGAAGGTGGAGGACACACCGGAGGATCCTGTTGATGATTAAGTGATTGTGAGGATTTGGTCATATCGTGGGCTCTTTGTGTACACCAGTTTGTTGAGGTTTTAAGGAGAATATGCTTTCTTATTAGGATAGCAATATTCATTCAAATTACCACACATTAATCATACTTCTGGTAATTGTTCTATGTTTATGGTTAGCTTCATAGTTGTTCCAAGGTGTTAAAATGGATGTGAGATTGCTTGACCTGTAGTTTATTTACTTTTGACTGCTTGCAATTGGTTTTCTCATTGTCTGCCTCCTACTTATATGGTGGATATCAAAACTAAATCAAATTTGAGTTTGAATAATTATATTGGAAAAGTCTCATTATATTATTGTCAACATGATACTAGTACCATTAGTCTTAAAGTGTAAAGAGCAATACCCTGGACCACCTCTAGTAGATTTACTTTGATGATATAATTAAATTGAGACGTGTCTGGTCAAAAGTTTATTAGTATTGAGCATAAAAGAACATGCAGATAATCTTCAAAATATTTAGATATTTGTTAAGATGGAGAGTTTGGACAACCTAAGTCTTCTATTGTTTTAGTCGTGATGATGAAACTAAATTGACAATTACAAAACTATAAAAAGTAAATCCAATCTGGTGATACAACTTATTGTATCCTTAGAAATAAGCTTGTAGTTGTTATCATACACCAGGTGTTCTCAGCTAGTACAAGGTTATGCATGGAGCAAAGGGATCTTTTTAGTGATATACAGGGATGCACCCCCAAGACTTTTCCGAGTGTTCTCATCCTTGTAACATTTTGGGGATGTGGGAATGCCTCCAAAATGTTTCTGGGCTGTTGCTAATCTCCCACACTCCCACACTAGACATGTAGATCTCAGAAGTGGTTGAGGACATCAGTGATGCCCCTTGACTGCCCTGGAGACAACTAACCTATTAAAATAATATTGTAATATCTAGTTTATAATGGTCAATTAAGTCATTAGGATAGACTTTAGGAATATTCTTTTATTCTTTTAGTTAAGTTCTTACCCTTTGCTTTATTAGTTGTCGATCTTATCCTTTACAGATAGATTTTTTGCATCTCTTATTTTAGGAGACTTTCACTCCTTAATTTATTATCGAATATCTTGGTAATCAACCAACCATCATCAAACAGTAAACAACATTCCAAAAATCACAACACTAAATAAATAAAAGAAGAGAAAAAATAAAGGTGTGGGGGTGTTGACGTGGTTTTGAGACCACTTTCAACACAACAAAGTCGTTCAACTGATTTATTCTCTCTGATCAAAGTATTCGCGACTTAAGATTGCCGAAAGTTCGGCGTCAACTCCAAGGTTCCTTTAGTGCTAATAGGCTCGGCTTGATGTGATATTGCTGGTATGTCAAGGGGACTTACGTAGTTGTTCAGACTTCTCGCAGTTAGCAGTTGATATGTAATTTGAAGGGGATTCTTACGTGCATGATTTGGCAGTGTGTATCCTTTTCTAAAACTAACAAGAAGTATGCGGAAAGTAAGAGGGAAAAGGGCCTAAGAAATTTGTACTCTATTCTAAATGCAAGGTATGTGGGGCTTCGTCTCAATAGACTTCAACCAGATTTCACCTAGCCTCCGTCGGACAGCCTCAGCAAAATCGGTGCAATCTTCAAAGGGGATAGCAAAAGATATTCAAGTTATAGTTTAACATACGTACACCATCAGAACAACGCATATAAGTATGTAAGCCATAACCGAAGTTAAACACAAGATGATGTCCAGTTGACCACGCAAGGCAGACTTATCATCAACAAGCCGCTAGTGGTATGGAATAAAATGAAGCTATCTCAATGAAATACCACACACCAAATTAAGCTACTTGCATGAATTTAATCTACTTGGATACGAAAGGAAGAAGAAACCTTGCTAGCATTTCATGACAAGACGAATTTCACCATCAATGAAAAGATCTATTATCATAAAATGTATTACACAACAATCTCCTCAAAAGTTTTCAAAAGGGAAAACTTTCTCTCTTCTCCAAATTATGCAAAAATGCTCTACACTACTACACTATCTAGCTCTAAGGCTAATGCTCTCTCAATGTCTACTCTGGTTCTGAATCCTAATGTCTTACAAATGAGGGGGACTCCCCCTTTTATAGCTAGCCAAGTCCCAAAGGACGGCTAGGGTTACAATCAATAGAGTGGCCAGAATCGTGCCACCTCAGCCCTAACCCTAAAAACTGCCAGAATAGGGAGTGGTACATTAAATGAATCAAAGATTCCCACTCACCCCAAAATAGCAAATGTAATAAATGCTCAGTCTTCTAGAAGATCCTCGTCCAGTAGTGTGTTCCCATTAGCCTTCTCTCTGACTGCCAACTCAACAAATCTGCTAAGTACGGCCTCAACCTCCTCAACTGAAATAGATGGAACACAATCTAACTGAAACTCTAACACTGTAACTGAGTGCTCGTGCCTCGTACAAGATTTTCTCCAAGCAGCCAATGAGTCCTGCGTGTTCTCGATCAAAGTGGAGAATGTAGCAGTATTTTCAAAGTCATCTTGTACGAAGGTCTTAACATCTGCGAAGAAGGGAACCAGCAAACCCCTCAAATTATCAAAACTTATCTCTTCAGGATTCAGCCGCCTAGCAAATATGGCCTCGAAGGTGTTCTGAACTCCATCTATGATATTGGCCATAGCCTTGTGTACCCTGGCTGAATCTGCCTGTGCTGCATCGAAGAAGCCACGCCCTGTGATAGCCGAAGAGTACCACCGAGAGAAATCATATCGGCCAATATTCGCTTTGGAATGACACCTCCATCAATCAAGAACCGCAATGGTACATGCCTCAACACCTCAAGACGATCACCCTACTCGGTAGATGGTGCTATCGCCTTCAAGCATTTATCCACCGCATCCATCCGGCATAAAATAGTGGTAGAGGCTCGGCCGGAAAGGCAGAAGCAAGGTCCTCCATAAACTTCTCTGTCTCAGTACGAACTCCTGTGACCCATTTGTCTGCCTCCTGTGCCATCCTCCCCAACTCTACTAAGCCGCCGATCGACTCTCTAGGAATATCTGCTGGAGGCTCTATCACTGGTACATCCTGCCCTCGGGAACGAGACAACTGATGAACATATCCAATTAATGCCTTGTGTTCTCGCTTCAACTTCTTATATTTTCCTTCTTTCTTGAACAACCTATCCTTATGGGTATGAGCTATCGACTCTCAATAACTGGTGGCATCAGTGAGGGCGTCCTGCAAGTCAAGAGTGCGGTGACCACAGAGTTTTCCGGAGCTGCTTCATTCCGGTCACACTCGACTCGTGGGACAGCAACGTGAAGGGTACGAGAGCCATCCTCATCTGTGGAGATCTTCGAAATTTTTCTTGCCTTCTTCTTCGGCGGAGGAGCACTGATCCGGTTCAAAAACTCTTCCATCTCAACTGCTGGATCAATCTCCTCGCTCGGGCTTCTTCTCATTCTATCCTTTAGCCAATCGGGCACCTCATATAATATATCAAAGGGCCGCTGCTCCTGTGCCTCGACTTCTCTAACCTGTTCCACTTCTTCCTCATTCTGGCGAGGCTCATCAGTCTCATGGCCGAGTGTCACCTCGACACTATATCATCGCCGCCATCATTCATGCATTTCTATCTCCCTGAAATTGAGGGTCGTGGTGAATAGTCCCTATCATCCTCACATCCTCAACATCAACTTAACAGTACATTGGCACTCCGCCAATCGACCTCGAGCAATGAATATCATCCTCACTACCGTACTGACTACCGCGAATCTTCCGACGCGAAATAAAGACATCTCTCGTATGTTTGAGAACGGTGTTCCAAAGGCAGGCATCGCATCGACTGCGGAGGCTCCGCTGAACTATTTCTTTCTTTCTGGACTCTGGTCCTCTTGTGATCTGTTTCTTCCTTCCTGTGGTGGGCGTCCTGTGATCTCCCATCAAGTTGTAAGTCAAAGCAATTGACCTACCTTTCAATCTGCTCACTCGCCTATCGACCCAGGCCCTGGTGAATGTCATAACCGGGATAGAGAGAGTATCAAGGTCGGCAACCTCGGGCTCTGACCAATCTACAGGCGGAAGTGGAGTGTCTCGAACGGCTGCATAGTCTGGATGAACAACATCCATGTCCTCATTAACCTGGTCCGGAACCGGAACTACCTCACCCTCCCTGATCAGAGTAATCGGCAATCTAGAGAACATCCTCTTTCTCACTTCAATCTCATCAATTGCATCAGCCCAATAATCCTCAATGGTGGCCTTGTGTTTGAATTCCTCTGACAACACCCAGTTGATGTTATGGTGCTGGTCATAGTGTTGTCTACTAGTGTGATATGAGAAATGATAAAATTGAAGTTCACTTTCAGCTTCTTACATGCCTCAGATCATGACAACCTCATCCGAAAGGCTTCCATCACAACCGAAACTCTATCCCTCCTTCTTCTTCTTCCTGATTTGTCACGGGTGTTAGTAACCGCCTAGCTATCTCTAGCATTATTATTTTAACTGCTGGGTACTTAGGCACTTATATGAAGAAAACTTGCACCAATGTATGAAAAAAATCTTGAAACTCAGATGAACCAAAGACCCATACCTTTCAATCAGCTCCCGGGCATTTCTAGAGATTCTGCACTGTAACCTCTCCTGAAGCAGCCTCGTGATGTACATGGTGAATGAATCATTGACACGTTTGTAATGGGTTGTGCTCGACAGGTGCAACTGCGTACACGCCTCATGGATTTTGAACTGGTGGGAGCCACAACCGATGGGTTCTTTGTAAGAAATCCCTCTGTACCTCGTCATCCGTGCCAGCATATAAATCAGATAGGAACTCATGTAAAACGTTCTCGTCCTCCGCAAACTCAGGAGCTGCTCATGTATATTGTCGCTGATCATCTCAGCCCAATTGACATAATCCTTTCCTTCTAACACCAGGTTGATGTAATAAAACATCCACGGCTCAAAAATATAGGACTGTGGGCATCCACCAACCCTGCTCAGCAACATGATAAGATCACAATACTCCTGCTTCAGGTCCTCTGCTATGATCTGTTTCGGCAACTTCGTTCTTGAAGGCTTCGGAGTGCTCATCCAGTGAGTATTAATTGTGTCCATGCATCGTTCAAAGGCAGAAGCATACATACGCTCCGCTCGCTCCCTGGACTTGTAGATCATGTTTCTATGCACCGGGATCCCAAAAGCTTCACCAATGGCTGCCGGAGTAAGATTAGCAAGCACTTGGCCATCTGGTGTCGTGATCGACCGGTGTTCTTTCTCGTAACAGTTGGCGCACTCCATAATCAACTCTGAACACTGAATAGCTGGCGGAAAACCAGCAGCTGCATACAGCCCACTTCGGACGATGTTGTGCGAAGTGACCGAAGCCCGATGACTTCCAATTCCAAATAGCCTGTTCTTGAATGTTTCCAGGTTGACAGAGCCCAAGTTCGTGTCCGTCAACTTGCTCAACTTTGAAATAAACTTCGTCTCCGGCATGAATGTCTTGCTCAGCTTCTTGATCGTAGCCTGTCTGGAGGCACCATTGTCCTTTCCGGTTGTCCTCGCTTCAGCCATCTGCAACATAACAGACATTTCATCAGCAATCAGATTTAATAAAATAAGACATGATATAGGGGCTGCAGTTGTATTCTAGAAGCTGCAATATCTTTCGTGTTTGCAAACCTCAGCTCCTTCTTCTTGAATAAATTCGAATTCCAACACTTAGAACAGATTTCTAAGTGAACCTTGACGACCAGCAATCAGCAATTTTAACTACTTCGTATCAGCAATCAGCAATTTTAATTTCTATGTCTTTGTATCAGCAATCAGCAATCTTGCAAGTTAGCAAATTCGCACTTCAAAGTTCTCAATGTTTCAACTCAATACAAGGCGTCCTTTTCAAATGGCACTTTTGACTGAACTTAATCAAATCAGACTTCAACTTCAACACTAGCAAGGACGTACTTCTCAAGCCCTCAGCAATGGCGCACCTTTTTTAAGCAACTCCAATTCAAGCAAATCAGATTTCAGCCACTTAAGTCGTACCTTTTACAAGCAAGCTCAATCTTCAGCAAACACCTCCTTAGCAATGGCGTACCTTTCTTCACTTTCACTCCTCAGCAAAATTCGAACTTCAGCAACTTAAGGCGTCCTCTTCTCAGCAACTCTCAAATGCGCCTCCTCAGCAACAATTTCAAATTCTTTCAAGCCTCAGCAACTTAAGGCGTCCTTCTTCAAGCTCACAACATTCAGATTTTAAACTCTCCAAGCAACAGTTCACTGCGATGCCTCACTCTCAGAGCAAATTCGCCTTCTCCAGTTGTGAAAATGAGTGAAGAACTTCTCCATTTTATAGCTAAAATTCGAATTCTAGAAGAAGTTAATTTTAGCCAGTGCCATTAAGCTCCACTACTCCACTTCAAGAATTCGAATTTTTCCCTCTCTGGCTTTTCTGACACTTGTCTCCAGTCGTCGGGAATATTATTCTTCTAGAAACCTGACTTTGACTGGCGCCTTTGAATTTGTTTCGAAAATTAAATTTAAATTCACCATTTTTGAATCCACCAGCCGGAGCTCTGTCACTTGAATTCGAAATTTTAACTTCATCATCTGCTCTGGAAAATTCATCTTCGAAGAATTTAAACAAACTTATCTAGGCAACTCCTTTCAGATTCATCATTCGAAGAAAATTCATTTTGAAAACTTATTTTATTTGAATTTGCCTTAGAAAATTTAAAATTCTCCCTTAGAAAAATTCATCATTCTAGCACTGATTAAATTCTTCACTGAAAAAGTGTCGGCGAAGCTTGAAAGATTTGGAAATCCATTCATCATCGCAAATGTTCAGTACCCAGAAGCAAATTTTCTTCAGAACGCCTCGAATTCATGGGTACCCAACGAACGGGTTCATTTAATTTTTCGAATGCTGAACCTTAGAAAAAAAAATTATTTTCATCATTTAAACTCGTTCTTCGCCCGTGATCACTCTGCGTTGCTCTTAGAAAAAATTTTATTTCATTTGCCAGTGGAGAGAAATTTCTATCAACTTCATTTGAAAAAATTCATAGTCCCGGCACGCCTTGTACATTTTATCTCACTTCATCCCGTATCACTCCACACTTGGAAAATATTCATTTTAAAAGCCCAACGCCTTAGAGAATTTTTTTAGCACTTAGAAAATATTTTACTTCTTACCTGAGGCGCCTAGCACACTTCAAAAATATTTCAACTCCTTCAAGATTTTTAAAATCACCTTATAACTCCCTTCAACACAGGCGCAAACTCCACTTAGCATTTTATTTTCAACGTCTTCAAATATTTTCTAACACCTTATATCACCCTCAACGCCTTCAAATATTTTCTAACACCTTAGGCGCCTTACATACTTGGAGAAAAATCACGCCCCACTCACCTTGGGCGCATTTTTCCTATGGAGGAGGATGACGCCTAGCCTTTTACCTTGAGTTTACCACGCCTAGGTAATATTTTCGCCTTGTTTACCATTTGTATTTACCACTTACACTTCAAGCTTGGGCGCATTTCCTTGTAGGAGGAGGACGAACTTGCTTATACCTTCAGGTGACTTTTCATCTTCCGTTTTTTTGTCCTGACTTGCATGATTTGGGCGCATTTTGATGAGAGAGAAGGATGGGCGCATTTTGCATGTAATGAAGGATAGAAACTTTGACTTTGTGTTGACCCCTTGCAACCTTGGGCGCATTTCACCCCTGCTGGTGGCTGAACACTCCAACATCCTTGGGTGACTCTTCACCTTCCAAAATTTTGTCTTGACATGGCCCAGTTTGGGCGCATTTTGGCCTTGGAGAAGGATGAAAATGTTTGACCTTGTTGACTTTCTTTCACTTTGGGCGCATTTTGCCTTGCTTGCAGGATGGGCGCATTTTGACCCTTGAGGCGAATTTCTCATACTTAGAAACTTTTTCAACTTTTTCCTCTTTCATCTTGGGCGCATTTGGACTCTGAGCAGGATGAAATTTCGTTGACTTTCTGTTTGACTTCTTGTGCCTTGGGCGCATTTTGCCCTGTGTGAAGGATGAACTTTGACTCTTGAAAAAATTTCTACGCCTCTTCATCAATCTGGGCGCATTTTGATATGCCTGCTGGACGAGACTCCAGACTTAGACAAATTTTCATCATCCTCGCCAGCTTACGTGCCCTGCTATTTATAGTAAGTCCTCCGAATTTGTGCCTTTGAAGCTCGGATCAATTTGAAATTTCAAACATAGTTTCTTCACAACTTTATCAATCTGTCGACACTGCCACTTTTGGTCACCCTGCTATTTATAGCCTGTTTCTGAAGGTGGCTTACTATAAATAGTAAGCTCTTGTTTCTGATAGCTCCCAAGCTCCGATCAAGTTGAAATTTGAATGAGGCGATCCTCACCATGTGACCTGTTGGCTGACACTGACGCATGCAACCGATTTACTATTTTTAGCACGCTTCAATTGAATTTACTATACCAGTAAGTGCTCCGCTTGTCTTGAAATTTCACCGCGATAGCTTGAAGAATGCCGATCGCGATGGTTTGCGACGGCTAAGATTTTGACTTTGATGCCTATTTTTAAAGTTCAAGCCGAAACTCCTAATTTGCATTGCATGCGTATCAAAGATCTCCGCTTACCTTCGCTTCTCGCGCAGACTGGATCGTACTCGCGGATTTTGAATTGTCGGAAGCTACGCCGTGCGCGGCCTCAAGTAAAAATAGCAAGTTCCCATCGAAAGTGAGAATCCTTGTTTGCATGTCACACCATCGCTAAGCTCAAAACCCATCGAATCACCGGACATGCAAAGAAAAGCTCGGCGATGCAAACTCTAAAAAATAGCCCTAAGGTCAATCTCGAAAAGTGGTCATCTCGACTTGCATGTTATACCATCGCCAAGGTCTCAAAAACCTGTAAGGAATATCCGCATGCAAAGAAAATCTCCTCAGATCCGATCCTGAAATTTGTGCTGGAAGCCGGACTGCTAAAAATAGTAAGTTGTCCGTTTTTACTCAAATTTGGCATGCAAGCAGTCTGGTATACTCTGAATACCGTGTGATGATTAGAATCTCAAAATAGCTGACAAATTGCCCTGAATTGCAGACTTACTAAAAATAGTAAGTACCTCAGAATTTGATGAAAACTGGCTGGAAGCCTGCTGGATGTCTACCGACAACATTGCTAAGTTCAATTTTCAATTTACTGGCCCTACTTGACCTTGACTTGACCAAAAAAATGATAAAACCCTAATTTTAGAATTGGCCAATATCTTCACATTTAAGCTCAATGACGACACAACCCCCCGGAAAGACAGACACCAGAAAAGAGACAGAGCGAGAGAGCGAGGAAAAACCCAAGCCAAAAGACCAGAACGGAGCAAAAAAAAAAAGGGGGTCCCCATCTGAATGGGGCGATGTGTGAAAAGAAACAATACAACAGCTAGTAGCTCCCCCCAGCCCCTTTCAAAACCTTAAACCCTAAAGAAAACACACTCACATTAAGGAAAATAAAAACACACATTTTATTTTTGCACGGTCTCTGCTATAAAATTGTTCTCTATGTGGATATGCTGGTCATACTCATCACCTTCATTCATGCACCATCGGACTATTTTGATAGGTTTAAATGAGGTCTATCATCTTGGTCTGATATTTCCCCTTCGTGCCTGCTATTTCTCAGCGCCAATGCTTTTGCTTTGACAATGAAATTGTTCTCATGGAGGACTGTTTTTGTTTTGCTTGCAGATTATCAAAATTTATAGAATTACAAATGTTTGTGCTAACTATGTCTACCTTGTGCCCAATGCCATGCTTTAAAATTGTGACCTCCCAAGTATGCTGAAACAATTGCATTGGTATTCAGGTATAAAAATAAAGATTTGCAGTACATGTTGGGAGGACTCAACTTCATACTCTGATTTTGATGCAAGAAAATGGTAGATCTAGTTGCTATATTGTTTTTCCACATTGTCATTTTGTAGTTGTAGCCTTTCAGCATTTTGTTTACATGTTATATTCATGAATATTGACAATGACAACTCAAATCAAAATAATGAAATTTTGTTAAATGATATGTCACTCTTATGTGATTTCTTAATTCAGCTCTAATGTTATGTAATATAATTATATAATGGATATTGTTAATGCCATCATATGACTTTGAAATTTCCTATATTTTAAAATTTCATTATTTTTAAATTATTCTCCTCTATTGTCTCCCTCCGCTAGAAAAAAGCCTCCCATCCTCCATTGTCTCTGAAATGCATCCCCTGATCGAGACTTTGACCCAGATTTGAACTGATCGAGAACACACAGAGGATTGACTTATTAACAACAATTTGTCTCATCCACTGACAGAAAGAAACCTGACCACTGTCATCTTAACTTGGCTGCCCACAATTAGGATTTGTCTTATTTGACTGCCCAGCTGCACTTGTTTCATGTTGACACTTGATGGATGACACTACTATATAGCTGTCATCTAGCATAAATTCAAACAAGGAATCATGGACGATGATGATTTGTTCATATGGTTATATTCAGACAGGAAGTAATCCTTTAGTGGAAGAATGTAAATAAGATATCCTGGAAAGGGAAAGTTTTAGTGTAACTATATTATATGAATCACATCTTTGGACTGAGTATCTAATATACATCCACACAGAAGTATGCAAACAAACAATTCAGTTGAATAAACGGAAGGTTCTAAGATCAATTTTTTGGATAATTAGATAAGGATGTCGTCATCAATTTTATTTAAGGGTTGAAAGGGAATAAACTATCATAGTATTTAAGTAGGATATTAATTGTAAAGCTACTAATGGTGTTAAGACTTTGCCATTATGTATTCATGAAAGAAAAGGTTAGATTGCTATTTCGGATTTATATTATGTAATTATAAAAAATCTATTTTATAATTTTGTATTTAAATCTTCAAATTATGGTGACCAAGGTAGCCCACTCTTACTCCTTTTAGGTGATGTTCCCATAGAAGGGGGACACCTAAAAAGAATTAGCAAGTGCTTCTAAGAACATTGATCATAAACCTATTCAAGGATGTAAGACTCTTAAATAAGGAATTGCATGATTAAAAGAGAGTTGTATATAGCCTTTATGTCTTTCATATATTATTCATAAACATTTATTTAAACATTATAATAAGAACACTTCCTCAAACAATGAATATTTCTAAAGACTCAAGATTCCAACAGCTCTTATATCTTAAATCTCAAATAGTTCCTTTCATTTTAACATGGTGTCCAATTACTTTAAAAGAAAATTCATGTTACCATGATGTTTGACATAAATTTCATACTTTATTATTACAATAATCTTCAATAACTTTAACATGAAAAAACAATATAGAACTAATATAACCATTATTTTAGAATTCATGCTTATTTATAATTCAAGATCTTTATTGCATTTCATAATTATATATTATTCAATATCTCATGAGAATGAAGTAGCTGAATATTCTAATTTTATTGAATTGACAAAAAAACAATCTTATGATTTAGGTGAACTTTTATTTGATTTGCTTCTCTTGCCTTTAGTAACAAAATGGTGAGGTGAATTTTCCCTAAATGTCTTAAGGATTTTTTGGGAAGCTTGCTTAAATGTACCCAATTTCTACAATGTTCGAATGATAATATATAATGACAATAAGTTACTAGAGATCATCTTGACTTATAAGTGGAAAAAAAATTCGTGTAATGACTAGATGGGGATTAGAATAATAATTCAAAACTATAAATAAAAATGAGAATAATTAATTCATTTAAAAAATCACACAAAATGAATGTGTTTTGGGTCCTTTTATGTCGGTGATTCATATTAGAAATGATTACTCATGAAAATAATTATGTGTATTAAGATACATAATTAGCCAAAGGTGTTTGATAAAAAATTGAAGTATTAAAATTATATGATGTGGTCATTTAAGTGATAAGATATAAAAATACAAGTTATGGTAAGAGTAGGAAACATGAAGGGAAACATTAACATTTGTGCAATTTATCTCTAAGTTGTCCCTTGAGAAAATTATTCAAACATAAATATTGAGTAAAAGTGATACATACAACTGGGGGGCCGCGGGGACACCCTGTTGTAACAAAAAAAAAAAAGTGATACATACAACTAAATCAATATAAAAGTTAAAATAAATATAATATCTAGCATTCAATTGTGCATAACTAAGGGTTAAACAATATAATTTAAGGGGAGTAAAACTTCATGCAAACACAAATGTTGAGTAAAAGTGATGCATACAACTATTAAAAATGTTTTTCGTTGATTCATTATTCTATACATCTACTTTTCGATTGTGCTTGATTTTCTTCAACTTTGTATTTATTATTTTTTTAAGTTGAAAGGTTTGGTGTTTTTTGGATAAGACCACAATAAAGATTGGCCTTTTCTAAATAATATTTTATTTTTATTGCTTTCCATGTTGTTCTTTCAATTGTGATTCAAAATGAAATTGAACATAATTTTTTGTGTTATTTCAATTGTTGTATATTGCCTTCAAGATCCATACTATTGAATGTGGATGACTATCTTGATGTATAATTTCCTCATAGAATATGATTTTCCTTGAATTTATTAGTACTTTTGTTTTGAGCTAGTTTATGCAAATTTCATGTCTATTACATAAGAGATGTTTGGCTTCTTTTCAAAGCTAATAGTATTGAGTTGGCTTCCATTGAAGCAATATGCATGTATTAATATTCATTTTATTTTCTTCAAGAGGGTTATTTGAATAATGAAGATGTTAGTTTGTAAGAACATCCATATTGTATTTTATGGGCAAACATATTTAGTTCGTGAGAAAGAAGTTTACATTATATTTTCTTTTGATCAAGGTTGTGGAGTATTCATGAACTATTGAATGATTTTGAAAATGGGAAAACTGTTATATTATCATTTAAACTTGAGTGTATTGAATCTTGGTCATAGTCATATATTAACCCTAATCTCAAGTCCTCAATTTTTTTTATGGCTAGTATAACATGGTTTCCCTTTCTTTATGATTAAATATAGATATTTTATTTTAGGTGTTGTAGCATTGTCAATGGATGAAATTAAAGATAATATCAAGTGAGTGGCTAATGATGGAATTTTTATGTTCAAAGATGTTAAATTCTTCATTTACCATGGTATGCATTATTTAAATAAAATAGTACCTTGAAATATTTGGTTGTTATTCTCAAGTTTTCTTCAAAATATAATAATGACAATAACTAAATTAAAGATGGCTTGTATAATGTAAAATCTCCTAGGGTTTTTCACTTTTGATAACTAAAATTTTAAGGCATTAAGATTTTTATTTACGAGGTTGGTGAAAGTGTGATATGCATAATGTTTATGGTTTCAATTTCATTATCTTTAGATTCAATGTTATTTTGATCACACACACATATTGCTTCAAAAATTCAAGAGTTGTTAATGTTATAAAGGTGATTGTAATAGTTGGTATAAAATGCTCTATATCATGCAAGAGTTGGCTATGGATTTAGCCACCCAAGATCTAGGAGGTTCAATGAAAGAACAAGAGAGATAAAAAATGAGAGAATAATATATTTTATCAAAGGATGCAATAATGATATATTATAATTGATTAAGAATACAATGAGAACCCCTTGGTTATATAGATATAACCAAGGTGAGACATAGGACTACTACATAAGATTACGAAATGTGTTAATATTATGAATTGAGACACAAAGTGTTAAGTATTCTATGTGTATCCTAAGTAAACTTAAGTAAACTAGTGTGAATATGATCTAAGAGGTGAACTAGTGAAGTAAAACACCTTGTTCACACCAACATCTCCCCTTAAGTGCAACTTAGGGATAATGTAAAAAATAAAAAGATCTAATGATGTGTCTTGGCTACAAGACCATGCTGGGTATTCATGTATAAATGAATCTCTCACAAATAAATAAAAAGAGAAACCCTTGTGGGATAAAACTCCCCAAAAGAGAAAAACTATAAAATCCTCCCAAAGAAGAATGAAAAGGATAAAACTCTAACAGAGGAAAGAGTTCCCTCATAAGAAAGAAGAAGAGAGACCGTGTAAGAGTCTCCTACAATGATGGAAGATGCTCAACAATGAATGATGAAGATGGTCCAATCTTGTTGAACATTCCTCCCCTTAGGAAGAAACAAAAAAATGTGTTGGAACCCAAAACCACTGCTTCACTCCCCAAAATTGAATTTCACTCAATAGGCCAAGGTTGCCATTTTTTGAGTGAAATTAATTCATATACATAACTATGGAGGATTCAAGGATAACTCAATGAGAGTGGGTTATGTCTCCTATACTTTGATCTCATCATAAACTCATGAGGGTCTTCCTAAAGGCTTATGTAAATAAAGAGATAATAAGGGATGGTGGCAACTAAACTTAAATTGTTGATACAACTCCAAATATTTGTCATTGAGAATGAGAGCAACTAGTTGCCTTACTATCTTGATATAGTCGATAAGCACCATTGCAATGAGAGAAAGGTGAAAGAAAGATGCATAGTTCATAAATTTTCATCGATGTTGTTCCCTATAGAGTAGTAAAACTAACTAACTAAATTAAAAATGGTTTTAGATTTATTTATGTTGATTTAATTTGATTGAACCTGATTAAACATAGACTGATGCCTATACATGGGAAATGAAGTCAAGTGAAGAAACATGATGAAAGGAAAAATATGGAATAATTGATCTAAGCATTATAATGCTTCACATTAGAGCATTACAAACAAAACATGCTTATCTATAAAATCAAAATACATAAGTCCATAAGTAAATATCGAAAGATCATTACAATAATTGGAAAATGTAATGTTGTAAAATTGCACATTCATGCAATTTCACATGCATTCTTGCATCCACTTTAGTGTCCACTCCCTTAGAACTTGTGTAGGCTCATTTTAACCCTTGCATTAGCCTTTTTCCCTCTTAGGATGCTCAGGACCCCTTTTCAATAGCTACCCTTTGTACGTCAGCTCTACATTAAAACCTTGCACTTTTCTCACTCTCGTTCTTTTGTAGCGTGATGTGTATTGGAACTAGCACGTCGTGCAGACGTTTGCATGTTGTGCTAGCGTCCCGTGACATTTTAACGTTCAAACGGCCATTTTCGAGTGTCTTGCCACATGTTAGCTACTTTTGTCGGTGGTAACGGCCCAAGACACCTTGTAATAGCTCGAGAAGCTTCTTTTCCCTCCTCTTCTCTCTTTAAATGCTATCTTTTCAATTTATTTAGTCTTCTAGCTTCTCTCTAGCTTCTTGGCTTTCTCTTGACATTCTCTTGCCTTTCTCTTGCTATCATACTTGCACAACTCTCTATAGCATTCAACACTCTCAAGCTCTTACAATGCTCTTTGCAACTCCTTGGCTCTTGTAGCTCTATCTTTCTCTTTCTTTGGCTTCCTTAAGCCTTACAAGTGATATCTATCTTTTTCCTTGTACCTTTGAGCATCTTAGGATTTCTCACATCCCCTTTTTAAGAATTTTACTATCTTATCCATCTATTTATCTCATGATATGAGTTCTCCTCTTTGGGTAGGGATTTATTTTATTACTTCGTAATTGCTTACTTTGTTCACTTTCTTTATCTATCTAGTTGTCCATGGAGGTGGGAACATTGAAACAAGGGTTTGATTGAGGCAAACCCTTAAACAACCCCAACATTTTTCCCTCAGTCTTGTGTGTACAGGTGTTAAAGCCATCTCTTTGTTGGAGGCTTCATTTCTTGGTTGGTTTTAAGCACTTTCTTTCCCTTTTTTTCATCTCATCATCTACATTTTATTTAGTTTAATATACTTTACTTTAGTTCTATTACATTTTGTTATTTTCTCATATTCTAGAAGTTCTTAGTAGTCAGAGTAGAAGTAGTCACTCTACTTATTTTTGTGACATTCTCAATTTGCTATTCGTAGAAGGCACCAATGCAACTTTTGAACTCCAATGCACCATGTTCTCATCCATTTTTTGTATTGACATCCTTTGGTTGAAAGCTCACTAGTCTATCCAAAAAATCTAAGTGACCTGATCTTTTTGATTCTAGAACTCTTGCCTTTTCAATCTAAGGTAGTTTAGGGAATTTCATTCCTTGGGACTCTTTTGAGAATAAAGAGGCTTGTGAGAAGTGAATCCCCCTTCTCTATATTTTGGTGAACCTGACGTGAAAATACTTTCCCCATTTTGTACTATTAGGGTCATACACTAGCCTTCAACTAATTTGTCTATATCTCTATTTCAAAATGTACTTTCTATATTTCTTCCTTCTATCTCTTTCTAGCTTTGTTAAGAAACTTCAAGAAGTCCTCTTACAAGCATGTGAAAGCGAGTTCTTTTATCCTTTCTTATTATTATTTGTTGACCCCTCTCCTAAAATTCCTTCAGAGGATATTTTATTGCAAGAAGGTGAAATCTTTGATACTTTTATTAACATTACTCTACCTTCTCTTCACTCTAATACTCTCTCCTCTAGAGATGGTGCATTAGTGAATGATGATTCTCTTCATTCCAATGCATGCTCTTCTAGAGATGATGCATTAGCAAATGATGAATATTCTCTTCATTCCAATGCACACCCTTCTAGAGATGATGCATGAATGAATGATAAAGTTCCTCTCACATCGGATCCTCCAGGGATAGATGTTGAATATATTTCTTCAAATGATTCATCTATAAGTTGTAAGGAATCCATAGATATAATTTGTCTGTGCCGCCCCTCAAAGGCCTAAGAGACCTATTATTTATCTGACTCTGGTTAGTCCTTCTCCTAAAAGGATTTGTTTTATTAATGGTGTCCCATTTGATAGTGATTCTCTTGATATTTCTAAGGCTCCCTCTCATAGAGTGGTAGCCCATACTTATAATACTAAAAAGAATAAACAAAATTTCAATCAACTTGCTTCTATACCACCTTCTCAACCAAGTCTTCCTTCAACACCTAAATCTAGAACTAAAGCACTTGGTGATTACGATCTTATTGAGTGACTCCACATTATTCCAACCAAGATCTCACTATGGGAATTGCTTCAATTTGCTTCAATTTGTGAAGGTATGCTTCAGGAATCCTTGCAAAAGATCCTCTTGTCTTCTTCTACTAGGTCGATAGATGTTAATGTGTTGATAGCTCATATTTGTGTGGATTCATTGAATATTATGTTCTACTCGCAAGAACTCCCGCCCCTAGAAGCACAAAAGCAAGAAGACCCTCTAATGATTATAGTCAACATTAATAAAATTGACATTAGATGTACTCCCATTGACACCAATTCGATGCTCAATGTATGTAGCATTGGTATGTTTCCTAAAATTAAGAGTGATTCAACTTCATTTGCAGCTTCTTCCGTTTTCATTTTTGGGTTCAATAATATTACACGACAAGCTCTAGGTACAATAGTATATTACCTTTGCAGTTTGGACCCATTACCATACCCACCCTTGTATATGTTATGTTAGAAAAGTTACCATGTAATCCTCTCCTTGGTAGACCATGGATTCGCACTATGGGTGTGGTCCCATCTACCTTACATAAATCTATTAAGTTCATTTATAACAATCATGTAATCACAATCAGGGCTAACCCCAATGCTATACACTTATGTAAGATTACAGTTGTTGGCCAAGCTTTAGTTGTGCCTACTCTTATCCCTTTAGTGTCTTCCAATGTGTTGATGTCTACTCTAGCAATATCTATTACAAAAGATACACTTGAGATAGATTTCCTTGAAGAAGATCCTTCTGAAGCAAGAAATATTAAGTCTACTCCCTCTACCTCTTCTTAAGAGAATGCATGTCTTGGTGATGATTGAGGTTCTTTATACTTTACAAAATCCTTCATTGGGGAATATAAAGTTGACCTGATCCACTTAGACATTTCAATAACATCATCCAAACCCACTATCAAAGATGGTTATTCTTCTACATCACAGGATAATGTGGACACAAATTTTAATGTTCTTAATGTTGATCCTCCCCCTTTTGAGGAAGATCACACTTCTATTAAAGAGGCTAATGTTGGTGGTCCTGTCAAGAAGGCTGATGGTGATCCTATAGAGGAGTATGATCCCCATTGCTAGAACAATGCTCTCCATGAAGATCCTCCCCCTTCTCAAGGTTTGCAAACACGTTATGGCCCTGGCTTTAAAATTGTCTCTAAATATGGCTATGGGCGTAACGGTTGTGGGTGTAACGAACAAGGCATTTAGGTCCCTATAGAATGTGCACCTCGTAAGCGTAATTTGGGGCTTGGTTGCTTGAATGAACAATCTAAACAGAAACCACAGTTGAATGTTGACATGATTTCCTCTCAACCTCATTCTCTCAGATTGATTCATCTGCCATTATCTATTATCTTCATGTCTTCTTCTTGTGAGTAGTCAAGCTTGTCTCCACAAGAGAAAGGGTTGCTTCCTGCTCCTCATTCTTTATCTAAGAAAGAGCATATTTTGTTGAGGC
Source organism: Sequoia sempervirens (assembly GCA_007258455.2). NCBI lineage: Eukaryota > Viridiplantae > Streptophyta > Pinopsida > Cupressales > Cupressaceae > Sequoia > Sequoia sempervirens. The sequence goes on from VDFB02231963.1 coordinate 44,198, forward strand.
TTCTAAAATCCATAATTACTCTTCCTCCTACACAAGAAATTTCATAAACATGATAAAAGCAGCAATTTCTTTTTGTGCATACCATCGTGTGCTGGCCATTCCACTAGTGAATGTGTTATCAGCGAATCTAGCGGCTCGTTCCACGGATAACCCCCCTACGAAACTTGTCCGTTTCCTAGGATTCGTGAAGTTCAAGTACGCACAGGGGTGATTTTGAGTCACCTTGAAGTGTGTTCCCAAGTCTCGAATAGTCAATTCGAGCATTCCACCTTGTTCTCCTCGCAAAGACCTTCGAAACGAGATCTTTCGCGACTTTTCACTGTTAATACTTTGCAAATTACGGGAAGATGCAGTAGCACTCAAAAGTGCGCCCCTGCAGGGAAAATCCAAAATTTGGCTAAGTCTGGAAATGTAAGGGCGCTAAAATTTAGCGCCCCTGCATGAAGTGAAAATTCTAAAAAATGCAAGAGCGCTAAATTTTAGCGCCATTACATTTTTTCTCAACACTTAAACTTTTTTCATTCCTCTGGCACGTTTCTTCACAATTTCGCATTTTTCGTCAATCGTGCCACTTTTCGTGCCTAAATTTATTGCACGACTTGAGTTAGGTTTTTAATTTTCATTTGCAAAGTTAAGTGAATGAATTCACCACTTTTGTTGTTTATGTTTTATTTCTTTTGCATCTCCTCTTGCTGTGCGTTTGCCTTTCATCTGCAAAATCACGTTTTTTGGAGATTCGCCATTTCTCTCTTCAACAAGCTTCGCGTTTTGCCCTGGTAAGACTTTCATTTCGGCTTTGTATTGTCATTTGTATATGATCTTTGTACATTCGCGTTTTGATTTCTTCATTCACGTTTTTATTTCATTCGTTTTTTCTATTCGCGTCTTCCTTCATTCGCGTTTTCCTACACGTTTATGCAATGGAACCTTCATTCATGGTTTTGAATTCGCGTTCTCCCCTGTGCGTGTTCATTTAGTGCTCATTCCTTCTTTTCATTTCCATGCTCTTACCCTATACACTCGCGTTTTTGTTCTCGCCTTTCAAAGTGTTCTTCATTCGCGTTTTCTGTCCATCGTTTGTCTTCATCGTGGCGAGCCTTTGTTACCCTACGCATTCTTCTCTCGCCACCTACGCGTTCTTCTCTTATCCGCCAATATGGTCGATGTTCTGTGGGCACTCGTATCTATCCAACGTATCCATGTTGTCTCTCTCTATGCGTTTTGGTGAACGTTGAAGAGATCTGTTATTGTGAAAAAGAATTCCCTCAAAAATGGGAGGCGTATGTAATAGAATGAAAGCAAACTCAAGCTCTCATGATTCAAACAAATTTCCATCTCCAAGCCTGAGCGCTATCGCCATTCCCTCTTGCATCTACATCTCAAAAGTTTCAAGAAAAGGCAGAGGCGCTGAATTTTAGCGCTAGAACATTTTTGAGAAAATGAGAAATTACCTAACACTGTAAGATGTAAGGGCGCTAAAATTTAGCGCCCTTGCATCAAAATCATCTTTCACCAAAAAGCTAAAGCGCTGAATTCTAGCGCCATGACATCAAAAGAATGTCATAAAATTGCCTAACACTAAAAATGTAAGGGCGCTAAAATTTAGCGCCCTTACACCAAAAGCAATTTCTCAGAATGTAAGGGCGCTGAATTTTAGCGCCCTTACACTTTTTTCTGGCTTTTTCCAGACCTTTCCAAATGCACCCCATTTTTGACCAGTGCATCCTTGAGCTCCATTTTTCCGCATTCGTGCATCGTTTTGCGTGCCTCGCCATCATCTCTATGCTTTTCCACCCTCGTGCTCGTTTCACGCTTTCCCATGTTTCCTAACAAATTGGTGTTTGTTCTGGCTAGACGGATTGCAGTCTACTCTCAGAGATCGTCCAGTTAAGAGTGCTCAGTGTTCCAGTTTCTTTTGATGACTGCAACGAAACCTCCTTCTTCTTCGAAAGCAAAAAGCAAGATGAAGTACAAATATCAAGGCGTCTATCCGCCAACTATGGTACTTTCGAAAGTTGAAGAAATAAAGGATACAGAAGTTGGCCATCAAGATTTGGTTGACTTTGCAAAGTTGACAGAGACGAAGCCTCTTCCTGATTCAATGAGGGCAATAGTACACAGTAATCTCCACTTGGTGGCAATGTTCCCCACAGCTGCGCACAATACTGAGTTTGTTCTTCAAGTTGCGTCTCATTACATCCGAGAAAGCAGAAGTGTGATCGACTCTTCCGGGCATGAGATTTTAAGACTCGACCCCGATTTCTTTGACATCGTCTTCAAGGTTCCTCACATGGACAAATATATTGACATTTCTATATCAAAAGCACAGGAGATTTTCGATGCTGATCCTAATAAAGCCAAACAATTGATAAATACTCAATGGCTTAAAAAGCCTAGATCGTCTGTTTCCAGATGGCCGAAAGGACTCCTGAGAAGTGACTTCAAAGATGACGTCAAGGATATGATCACGTTTCTGAGCAGAGTGAAAGGTTTGCCGGAATCATCCACCTTTCCGCGATTGGATGTATGAATACATCGGGATCATAAGGAAGAAAGTGCATATTACTGGGGTAAGCAAATCGGTGATGAGATGCGCGCGGTTGATCAATGCTCCTCTACATTGAAGTTCTATGACTTCTTACGGTGTGCGGCCGGTGATGAGCAATTCCCAGGTCTATCTACAAAGGGGAATCGAATGATGGTGCCTGTGTACAGATATTTCTATCAGTTGGAGCTAAAGGAAAGCTTTCATCATTTCAGACGGGTCACTGATGCTTTCTTTGCGCCCTTACTCTTCAACTTTGATCCATCCTTGGAAAGAAGAAGAGTGTCTGATGAGGCTTATAAGGTGGTAAGTAAAGTTGGATGTATTTTTCTTCAATTCCCAACGTTTACTTACTTGAGAGTAGGTTGTTACACCGGTTGTCCCTACATGCTACCACGTTATCGCCGGATAAGTGGGTTCTCATGGAAACATCTGAGGCAGTGATGTTAGTCAGAAAGAATGAAGAAGCAACCACAAGCGTGGATTCAAGTTCCCACTGACCATCGGCAGATATACTATCCAACTGCACAAAAGGCTAAGTCTGTCTATGCTGAGATGTAGATCATGACCATCAAAACCTACAGGTATAGGTTTGATTTTGACTACCGAGATGTCAGAAAGAAGTTGCAAAAGGGTCACCAACACAGGTACCGTTTTGAAGACATCTGGGCAGATTGCAGAGATGAAGAAGCCATTCGAAAGATGGACTATTGCAGATTGACAGTTCAACAAATCAGAGATCTTGGTATCGCTGACCTACCAGAGGATTTTGAGGATCCAGGTGATATCATGAACGCTGTCTATGATGAACAAGGCGTTGCTAAGAGGCCGTTACCTGCAATACAGTGGTCTAGGAAAGAGGTCACCAGCATGAGAGAAAGGCTGAGACCAATCCTAGCCAATACAGAAGAATGGTTACACAAACATGGTTATGCAATGAAAAGTTTCAGGACAGACTCAGAAGGAGAAGAGTCCGAGGCAGAAGCACGCCAACAGCAAGAACTTCGCGACAAAAACAAGTCAGCGGCCGTTCCCACTTCTTCGCGGAGAGGCCCTAGGATTAAGTTCACTGTTGGTAAAAAAGATACCCAGGCTGTCCAAGAGACAGAAATGACGGAATCTCACCCATCTCGCTCTAAGGGTAAAAAGCCCATCTCAGAGGAGATAGATTCCGATGAAGAAGATACTTCAAGCGACCAATCCGCTGAAGATGAAGATTCAGCAGAAGCAGACTCCGATGCCGAAGAGGTTTCTGAAAGCGGGCAAGAGTCTGATGAAGATTCTGAAGAAGGATCTGAAGGTGACTTCGAAGGTGAACCAGAATCGGAGAGGCAAGAGGGTGATCAACAGGAACCCGAGCATGATGAAGAAATAACTACTTCTCCTCCCGAGAACGTAGTTGAGGAAATTCACAGAACATCATCGCCCGTGACTTCAAACGTTCCTCATACCCCTTTTGAGTCAAGAATTCCTTCACCTCCTGCTCCCTCGTCACCTATTCCTACCACGAGCATTCCTGCAGCCGAGATATCCCCTATCCCTGCAGCATCAACCCAGCTTGATACTCCATCAGTCACAAGCATTCATACGGTTGATATACTGTCAAGCCCACCATCGTCCATTCCTAGCTTGTCTTCGCCAACGTATGATATCACTTCTGAGAACGAATTCAATCGTTTCATGAATGAGTCAATGCGTGATCAGCTCAATGTGTCAACTACAGGAGCGATGATGACAAACACTTCTCCAATTGTCACGATACCATTGGTGAGTTCAGATGTGACAATAACTTCAGAGGTGGCAATGGCGACCGACTTGACAGTAAATCCAGAAGTTCACACTTCTTTTCTTCCTCCTTGGCTAATATCTCAAGTGTCGAAGCGTAAAAAGCAAATGATTTCTCCAGAGGAACTCGACCTTGAAGAGATAGTTCTTCCAAAGGCTAAAGGGAAGAAGAAGGCAAAAGTATACTCGAGGCTGAATGTTGATAAATCTGGCCACAAGTATGCTGAAATTGGCATACCACCGAATCAAGAAGGTGATGTCAATATGGAGGACTACACAGTAACAAAGGTCCAGCTTGGCAAGGTTACCAACGAAAGTGCAAAAGCCGATGCGCAAGTCACTTTGGATATCTTAGCAGGAAGGCTGGACAAAGTTGAGCAATCTCGTAACATGTACAAACAGAGGGCAGAGCATTATGCCACTGTTGTAAAGAGACTTGCCGGTTCTCCAAGCAATGCACAACCGCTGACAGTGGTAAGTATTGAAGACCCAGCTGTCAAGAAAGCTGAGAAATTCGCCTCCAAAGGCAGATTGTTGTATGACTTTGTTGAAAAGATCATTGAACACGGATCTCAGATAATTTTGGCTGCGGATGAGAAAACCACCATGTTGGCCAAGCTCACCACAGAGCTTGACAAAGAAAAGGGCGTACTTTCCCAGGAGCGCAGAGACATGGAAAAATGCCTGTTGTCATGGTCGGAAATGAAACAGGTAAAGCTCAGCAAATTGGTGGAGGTTGGGGTAATTCCCGACAAAGAAAAGTTTGTAGAGGTAAAAGAATCACTGAAACACAGGATCCAAGTGGTTCAATCTCTCATTGAAGACCTTCACCAAGTACAGGAAGATGTCGACGGGCATCGCAACATTCTTGACAAAAGTATCAGAGAGTTGCCTGGTCAACTTCTTGAGGACAATCGTATCTTCCTACCGGCCGCAGAAATATCCCTGATCTTCAAAGAAGCCATCATGAATTTGATTGACAGTTCAGACTTCTCAGAAGCTTCACTGAACATCATTTGTGATACAAGGCTCACATTGGACAACCTGAAGACGCATCTTGACAGGTGCAAGAAGGTTCACTCATCTACCATGAGATCGATCACGAGAATCCACACCATTGTGGATTACACCGTTGGTCCAGATGAGAAGTTCGTGCAGGAGACTAGGAGGAAATTTGAAGACTTCCGCGCCCAATGCAAAAAGACGTGAAGCAGCCTCCTATTCTCCAGTGTTAGACATTTCCGGTGCATCCCATTATGCATCTTGTAAATATTTCTCGACATTTTCGAATGTCATTTTGTAAATTGTAATTACACCAAGTCCAAAGATGTAATATTTTGAAAACAAATTACACTTTGACTTTGGTCAAAGTTAGGTGAGATCTCCAAAAATCGCTCACCTAACTTTCCTTAATTTTCTCAATCTCTTTCCTTATTTTGCTCATCCCTCTTTCTATATATTGTGAGGGATTTTCATTGTAACATATCTTTTAGCCTTTTGCAACGAAGTGCTGCCCTTTTGTAAGCAAACTTGTGAAACTTTGCGTTCATATTTTGTGAATGAGATTCAATCAATAAAGGAAAGGATTGCAAGCCAAACTTTGTGTTGGATTCGATACTTTTGTAAGTTGATTTGATTTGGTAGTGATTAGTTCGAGGAATCTGAAAGACTCTAAGTGGTTGATGTAAACTTTGTGTTACATCTATTATTTAGATTGCATTGTTATTTTGTTTATCATTGGTTGAGTGATCTATAAGACTTTGCGCTTATAATCATTCATGCTCATGCATGTTCTTGTTGGATAATCTATGAGACTTTGTGCTTATAATTATTCATTCTCTTGAATACTTTGTCGAAAGATCTACAAGACTTTGTGCTTGTAATCGTTCGTGCTCGTTGACATTTTGGTTGGATGATCTACAAGACTTTGTGCTTGTAATCGTTCATGCTGTTCGAAGAATTGTTGCGTCTAAGAAGACTTTGTGCTTCTAACGTAGCAAACGGTACGTTTATGCAGATCCGACATTGATAAAGCTACGGAACGACTTTGTGCCTTCGTGAGCTTTCCCATTTTATTTTCTTTTGTTTGTTGTTGATTACTTCTGGTATCTCTACGCTTCGCTTTGACGAGATAGAGATATTGGCATTACTGCTGGTTGTTAGTTTTTAGTTATCAAGAATTCGGAACTTCCAACACGTGAAACATTGTAAACATCTTCTCTGAAAAAAGAGAGAAGGATGAATGTAACACACCCCCCACTTGACTTTACATTGTGTAATTACTTTTGTGATTTACTATTGTTTCTCTTAGCAGTAAGAAGGGCGCCTCCCCTTTCCGAGAGGAGAGATTCATATCTCACATAGCTGTGGCTGAAGTCCAAGTTGTGTAATCTGTCGAGAGTTGATTACATAATTTTCACCAGTGATGTAAGGCATTGAAGGATAAAATACAACAACTTCTTGATTCTGGTGTCATCACTCATCTATTTATTGATGCACCTACCTCTTCTTCAAATAATAAGTCATATTGAGGTCTTCCTCTATCTTGTTTCTTCTAAGCATTTTCTCATAAGGTTCTCACACCTCCCTTTTATACTATCTTACATGGTTCTCCTCCCCTCTACATTGGAGGTAGTGATAACTTTTTCTGGAGATGTGCGTCCTTCTTAAGGACCCCCTCTCTTCTCTTTATCTTTCAATTGGAGTGTTCCTTTGAATGGGCCCCTTTGTGTCTTGAAGGGTTCCTTGCTGAAAGAACCCCCTTTGAAAGCTTGTTCTCTTAAGTAAACTCATTAGTGTCTAGCTCAAGGGAAGCCTAATTAGACCTGTCTTATGTCTTGGTGTCTAGCTTGGGGGCAGCCTAACGAGACCTATCTTTTTTGTGACTATCTTGCAACACATCTTGTGATATCCATAGGATTTTCTCATAAGTATTTCTCTACAAGACCGAGAACCTGTAGAGCTTATGTGCATTAGGCTTTAGGACCAATCAGACTTTGTGAATCCTTTTACATCTGGCCCCCAGGACCAAGAACCTGTGGCACCTCCTTTTCAAGACTAAGCACCTATAAAGCACTTTCTCTCTATAGGACTAAGCACTTGTAGAGCCTTTTGTTCATCTTCTGTAGGACTGAGCACCTATGGAGCTAATTATGTTGGATCAAGCACCTATAGAGCTTTTGTTCACCTTCTATAGGATTGAGCACTTGTGATGCTTTTGTTCAAACCTCTGTAGGACCAAGTACCTATTTATCCATCTCTCCTAGAATTTTCATTCCTTTCTAACTCCTTGATCTCTCTTAAATTCTCTTATCTATTCTCTTCTCGAATTATATATACCTAATCAAAGATTTGCATCTTCTTCATCTTGAGTATATACTTCTTTCTCTCTTCAACATTGGTTGCTTACCCATCTTTTGTATGCATTCTTCTCTTGAAGCAATCAATCCTTACCTTCTTCTCTTTGTTTAAGAATTCCTTTATGTGTTATTTATTAATTTGGGGATGACGCATATTACTACTCGATAACCTTCTACATCAAGTTCTCTTTCACTTTGCTAACTCAAATCCTTTAGTTTGTTATGTTCCTTTGTGTGTGTGTTACTCATGTATATGTTTTAACCCCCTTATGTAATGGATTTTTATGTTCTAACCTTATTGTCTTGTGCAGATCTTTCTTGTCTAATGTATTTGTTTTGTAGGTATTTAGCCTGGGGGAATGCTTCCTTGGCTTGAAGGGTTTTTTCTTCCTCTACAGTATCCTTTTGGAATCATGATGCTATTTATTTTTAGTAGATTTCCTTTAGCATGCATATTAGTGTAGATTCATATTCCTGCTAAAGTGGGGGAAAAATGTAATGTCATAAAATTGCACCCTCGTGCAATTTCACATACATTCTTGCATTCGCTTTAGTTTTCACTCCCTTAGCACTTGCGTAGGCTCATTTTAGCCCCTACATCAGCCTTTCTCCCTCCCAGGATGCTTAGGACCCTTTTTCAGCAGCTACCCTTTGCGCGTTAGCTTTGTGTTAAAACCTTGCAATTTTCTCACTCTCATTATTTTGTAGCATGATGTGTCTAGAAACTAACATGTCATGTGGACGTCTATGTGCTCCGCTAGCATCCCACAACATTTTAACATTCAAATGTCCATTTCTGAGTGTCTTTCCACTTTCCAACTACTTTTGTTGGTGGTAATGGCCTAGGACGCCTTGCAATGGCTCGAGAAGCTTCTTTTCCCTCCTCTTCTCTCTTTAAATGCTATCTTTTCAATTCATTTAGTCTTCTAGCTTCTCTCTAGCTTCTTGGATTCTCTCTTAGACATTTTCTTGTCTTGCTCTTGCTATCTTGCTTGCACAACTCTCTACAACTTTCAACAACACTCTCAAGCTCTTACAACACTCTTTGTAACTCTCTTAGCTCACGCAACTCTATCTCTCTCTCTCTCTCTAGCTTCCTTAAGCCTTGTAGGTGATATCTATCTTGTGCCTTGTACCTTTGAGCATATTCAGATTTCTCACATCCCCTTTCTAAGCATTTTACTATCTTATCCATCTATCTATCTCGTAATACGAGTTCTCCTACTTGGGTGAGGATTGCTTTTATCACTTTGTATTTGCTTACTTTGTTCACTTTATCTATTTGGTTGCCCATGGATGTGGGAACACTAAAATGGGGGTTTGACTGAGGAAAACCCCTAAAAATCCCCAACTTTTTTCCCCCAGTCTTGTGTGTGTGGGTGTTGAAGACATCTCTTTGTTGGAGGCTTCATTTCTTCATTTTTTGTAAGCACTTTCTTTCCTTTTTCTTCCATCTCATCATCTAAATTTTATTTAGTTTAATATAATTTACTTTAGTTCCATTATATTATGTTATTTTCTTGTATTATGGAAGTTCTTAGCAGCCAGAGTAGAAGTAGTCACTCTGTTGTTTTGTATGACATTCTTGGTTTTATATTCATACGAGATGCCAACATGCCTTTGGGACTCTAGCGTGCCTCATTAACATCCATTTTTTGCGATGACATCCTTTGGTCGAAAGCTCGCTAGTCTATTCAAAAAATATTAAGTGACTTGCTCTTTTTTATTTTGGAACTCTTACCTTTTCAATATGAGGTAGTTTAGGGAATTTTGTTCCCTGGGACTCTCTTGAGAATATAGAAATATTTTAAAGTGTTGCCATAATTTTGATAAAATTCACATTTGCAACACCAAACATATTGAAGGGAAAATCAAATGTATTAGAGACACCTTGAACTTGCACCTATGATCATGGAAACATTACATTTGCATATGATCTACCATAGTACCTTAATACATTCTTCCCCTTTCACTGCCTTTTTGTAAATAATTGTCAATGATTGAAATCTTAGAAGTTGTCAGAACTTATTTTGTATTGAGAAATCATTCACCCCCATAAAGGAGACTAGAAAATAAAAATACCCTTGAAAGAAAAACCCAAGCCACCACATTGTAGCACAACATTTTCAATCTATTGTAAACAAGATTCTCCCACCCAAAATGGATGCTCTAGATTGAAAGGAAATATTTGTAATAACTTTTGGTAGGTGGGTGACCCTCTATGATCATGGTGGTTTGGTGGGATTAGACTTCACCATTAAGGTGAGTATGTACACAACACTATTTCATTTGGCACCAAAACACTTTGAATACATTTTAAAATAATACTGGCACCTCTCTTCTTTATCCTAAGCTCCCTCTTGCTTTATTTGGCATTTTGGGCATGTTGATTTTCTATAGCTCGAAAGGTGGAGTGTAGAGTTGGATATTTAGCAACAACATGTTTTTTAGTCATTAATAGAATGTTTCCGGGTTTGTGAGGTGGAGATAACACCAAGAGCAATTTTATGTGTAAGTTAGGCCAAGTTATGAAGGAAAAATTCTTTTCTCTTGCACATTGATGTAAATCAATAGGGATATATATGTATCATAACTGTAGCAAACCAGTATTGTACTTTTTGTAAGGAAAGTTTGTTGTTGAGGGTGAATAGAAGATCCAACATTTCTAGGTTTTTCTTCATACTAGGGTTTCCTAGGTAATTTTATGTTATTGTGTATCTGTGATTGGTTTCTTGTTATTTTTGTTTCCATTGTTATTAGTTGTTAATTAACCTGGTGTATTAATTGTTATAAATTAGATAGATAAATTATTTTGATTCTATTTTGTGAATTCTATTGAGCAATTAATCTATAGCTGGGTTATTAGAAATTAATAGAGCACTTATCAACATTATGAAAAAGGTTTGTAGCTCCAACCAAATCCTTGATGATCACAACTTGACTGTCATATTTTGAAGGAGCACAAAGAACTCACATGTTTCTCATGTAAGGTGCACAAAATCACAGACCCATTTATGTTGGCCAATGATGCAGTACTTTTTAAGTTCGACACTACCATCTTCTGAATTGTAACTTTGTTCGTTGCTATTTTCCTTTACAAATCAGATCCACTTATTGATGACTCATTTATTTCAACCAGTGGTGCAATGGGAATAGTGTGTTGGTTTTACTATGTACACCACATTGTGACAAGATGAGATGTGGAGAATCATTCAATTTCATTGGTAGCTTCATAATGATTCTTTATTCATGGAGTCTTAAGTGTGAAGGCCCCCACCAAATAATGATTCAAATAAGCTACCCAATAATGCAACATTTGAAATTTTTAGGGTTGACAATGTTTAAACAATTGCAATTTTTTTACATGTGATGTGATAAAAAGAATGACAAGCCTAGCCTTATCCATACTTTTTAATAGGTTTCAAATAACATATTAGGTTCTAATAAAAACTTAGCTGATTTAGTATTTTTCTCACTTGGATAATTGATTGAAGTGAAAAAATAAGGCAACACAAGGGGAGATGAACACAAACACAAAGGTCCAATATTTAATTGTCTTAGGTTGGTTATAAACTTGTGCCAACAAAGGGTAAAAGGAGAAGACTCGAGAAAAAATAAACATGAAAAGTTTGAGTCCCAACAATGGCTCTAATTGGGGATGGGTGCCTTTTGCAGGTATTGTGAGAATTCAAAATCTCCAAGTAGACCAAAACTTAAACATAATAGAAATAAAAAAACCATCCTAAATAATAAGGATCAAGACTAATCATCTAGACAACATTGAAAAAATGAAGGATGCAACATTGCATTCACTAGTCAAAATTTGAACTCCATTACTTAAGAAAAGTAATGCTTTAGACATTGACCATGCACAAGCAACTCCAATAATTATCTATCTAGGTCCATGAGATGGTAAACATGCAATTCATATATCTCATCTATTCCATAAGGCCCAAGCAAAAATGGTTCAAATTTCCCATGCTTTCCTTTATCATATAACACAAAAGAACCATATCACCAACCTGAAACTCCCTAGTGATTTATTTTTATCATGCAAATTCTTCATGATCTACTTGTGCTACTCTTCTTTTCTCATCCAATTCGTTCAATTCCATGACCCTTAACTGATCACCATCCATATCTTGCAACAACTAATATACATGGAGCTGTAAATAAATATGCATTATGACTTTTCCCACATAAACCAACTCAAATGGGCTACTTCAAATAGCCTACTTGAAAGTGATTCTATTATCCCAAAGAGTGTACTTGAGATTACCATACCACCTCTTTTTATTTTGATCCAAAGTTATCTTTATGATTTTCATCAAGCTCTTATTACTTGATTTGACCTTTCCATTAATCTCTAGGTGGTAAGGGGATGGATGCACTAAGTTTATACTAAACTTGGACACATACTCAACATATCTCGAGATATGAAACAAATAGAATAATTCATGAGGATCCTAGTAGGAACACAAAATTTGGTTATTATGTTGATTGAAAAATATATCACCACCTTGGATATTGCATTACGGGGTGAAATTGTTTCAACCCAATTGATGAAGTAGTTTGTAGCCAAAAGGATACAATTGTATCCATTTCTAGATTTATCTTGTATTTCTCCAATGATATCAATCCCATACTATTGAATAGGTGCTTCAATTGTGGAAGGAAATAGGGGAAATGCACCAACAAACTTCAAATTACTCAAAAATCCTTGGCAAGTGTCACACTTTTGTATTATTTGTGTAGCATCTTTGAACAATATTGGCCACCAAAAACATACCCTAATAATTTTATGTAGTATGGTCTTGCCTTAAAATGTTTAACACATATATCTTGGTGATTATTTTCTATCACTTCCTCAACTTTCTTTCTATCTAGGCACCAAAATAGAACTGCTTCATGATTTCTCCACATCAACTCACCCTAGACTAGCACATACCTTTGTGACCACAACTTGAGAGTCCTTTGGTTATCATCTAGGAATTATGGTAAATTAATATTCACTAAATTTTTTTTTACATCCTTATACCATGAATCATTAGTTAAATTACTTAAGGAAACACCATCCTTTGTGTCTAGTTCATTTACTAAATTGCTACCTCTAGGTTGGAATCAGCCATAAAATTTGCTAGGCCTTGGCCCCTAACAAGCTTGGTAGCTTGTATCCCCATATTGTGATCTTGGATCTTATTTATCCAATGATACCTTTTACTTGAAGCTTCTTGCTACATAAAAATGTCCTTCATAGCTAAGTTTGACACATATGCTACAATTTTAGCATCCACAATGTATGACCTAAAGTTATTCTTTGCCTTAACCAATGCATAAGCATGATTTTACGTGGTATAATACTTCAACTCAACCTCTTGCAATGACTTAATAAAAATTATATAGGTTGCTCATATCCATCTTTGTTCTTTTGCAACAACATAACAACAATAATATAAAAGGAATCAAAACAAAACAATGGAGATGCCTACAGTAATATGAGATTATTAAAATAGGGGAACCTAAAATTTCCCATTTGATATCCTTGAAATACTTAACCGGTTCTATATTCCATTCAATTGAATATATTTTCTTAAACATAGTTGAGGTTTGATTTTCTCAACAAAGTTAGGAACAAACCTCTTAAAAAAATTGATCCACCCAAAGAGGATTGTACTCCTTTGACAGATTGGGGTTGAGGGCTAAGGCTAATGGATTTGAATCTTTGGGATCTATTCTCACCCCTCCTTTGACATAATGCATCCCAAAATCCTTCCTTCTTCAACACCAAATTTACACTTCTTATGATTTACAAAACTCACATAGTCTAAGCATCTTTTGAAAATTAATTTGAGGCATTTGCAATGCTCACCTCTTTCCTTTAAAAACACAATTAAATCATCATGGTATACCACCATGATCTAATTAATGAGACTAGAAAAATCCACATCTATTGCTCTATGAAAATTTGATCATGCATTATTCAATCCAAAAGGCATCCTTACATAAACATATGTGACCCACATAGTAGTAAGTATCATCTTATGCTACTCTAACTCTTTAAAAACCACTTGGTTATAGCTAGAAAAGTCGTCCATCATGGACATTAATTCTAACACAGATACTCACTACAATAAGTGGTCCATGCTTGGAAAGGGTTGATTATATTTAAGAGATTTAAGGTGGAGGTTCTAAAAATCAACACACAACCTTATCTCTCCATTCTTCTTTCTTTTTGCAATAAGATTATACACCCACTCAAAATGTTTTATATCTTTGATGATTCATCCTTCAATTTCATCAACTCCAATCACATTTTGGGGGCCAATATGGAACTAATAGGCCTTTCATTTTGCATGAATGTTTTATTGTCAAGATAAAGTATGAGAATATGTTGAAATAAATCTTCCCTACATGCCTGATGGTCCTCATATGGCCATGCAAAAAAAAAAATTAGACATTCAAAAAATAATTCACATTTGCTTCTCACATGGCTTTAGCTTCTTACCAATGTATATAACCATCTTAGGATTCTCATTTGTTTCCATATTTACGAGAATTAAACACAATCTTCATGAGTTGAATTAATTTTGTTCCAGTAGTGATCTCCACTATCAAACATATTTTCTAAGGAAACTAACCCCTTGAGAATAATGTTTATTTTCAACTATAGTACCTCATTCCTAAACAAGGTTTCCTTTCCATCCTCTAATTCAACCACTGACTACTAATCAATGATTTGATTATCAAATTCATCCACACTATTCAAGAACATGTAAATCTACTGACTATCATTAAACACTTGCCAAATACATGTATGTTGTTTGGTATGTTGGGTCTTGCTAAAACTTCAATTCTTTGCTGAAATAAATGAAGGTCTATAATTAGATCATACCTTGACACTACAATTGCAAGATCATCAACCTCAACATTTTCACTTCTATCCAACTATTCAATACCAAAGACATCAAACAATTTCATGATGTCCCAAACAACATTTTTGTACATTCTAAATTTATTTTCTTTAGTTGCATATGTACCTTTCACGTGTTCCCTATAAGCTTTGATTCTCCACAAATTTTAAGGAATTTGACTCCATTCTTATGAGAAACATTCAACCCTTGAAACAAGGCCTCATACTCAATAATGTTGTTAGTGCATTGGAAGGTCATCCTAAAAGAAAATTTATTATTCCTCTTACCTTGAGAAAATAAAATAATTCCTACATCATTACCCTCTCTTGAACTGGAAAGTCCATTGAAGAACATGATCTAGAGACCATCACTCAGTTCTTTATTATTATTTAGTGGAGTAGGGAAACCTTTTCAACATCAATTTCATCACAAAAACTTATCAAAGATCAATACTAGTATCAAATAGGTTTACATGATCATGAGACTTATACCTATCTTCAATGTTATCTAGGAATTGCTACTCCCTATGCAACTTCACATTATTACCATGCAAAGGAATGTTTACATGTGATAAATCCACTTATATAATTCTACCAATAGTAGTTTTCCATTTTATAGATAACAACATTCCCCACTTAGCAGGACAAGCAATCACTATTATGTCCATCATAAAAACTTTATTTGGGTAAGCAACCAGTTTGACTTCTACATTGCTCACTAACCTAATGACATTCACTTCTCGAGAATCCATAGATAAAAATGTTATAATTTAGAAACTTGCAACCCAAGATCATTCATTACTTAAAGTGACATAATATTTCTACACACACCCAAATAAAAGATACAATTGTGGAGAATCCACCCATTGATGATCAACGTGGTAAAAAAAGGGTCCACAATTAGTTGTCTATTCACAATTGAAGCACCAAGGTATACTTACACAATATCCTCCTTATCCAATTTTTTTTTTTCAATTGGGGTGCTAATTGGTTGTTCAATAACAACATAAAAGAAAGGATAAAACCCTTTCCCTATGCTTTGGGATTCTAAGGGACTCAAATAAAAGCAAGGAAATCCTCACCTGGCTCAAAATCATTCCCATATCAATTGGAGTGTACTTTGGTAGAGGTGTAGTTGGTGCTATGGTCATTTCATTTACATTTGGTATTCATGAGTCTATTTTATTTGAGGAAGAAAAAACACATGCTATTTTGTACCTCCATGGCGTTAACACATATAGGCACATGGCTTGTTGATGCCCCCTTGTTATTTTTTGGATATTTATACTAGTGGTTTTTTCTTTGTAGATGGAAATACCATTTGTTGGCACATGTCGGCTTTGAGCCTTAGGAATGTACCTCTTTTTATTGTGTTTTTCTAACATCTTCTTATCAACAATCTTCTTAGTTGGGATACTTTTTCTATTATCACAATTTAGTCTTTATTTATCAAAGTCCATCCTTTGGGCTGCTACATCTGATTTACCAACCTGTTTCCCGTATACTAAGATAATTTTATTTCTTAACCGATAACCATTCTATACTTGCATGACTATTGTATTGATGAGAGTTTTGATGTCCTAATATGTTGTCTTGGTCCTCTTATATCTTTATTGCATAAGATATTTTAAATGTTGAAATTCATGAGGTAGTATATAGTACTATTGTGGACTAGGCATACCTTCACATTGGAAAACTTGGTCACTCACACTGGGGATGCTATACCATATTGTCCCTTTTCTTGATCATAAAAAAATCATCAAATTTCTTGATGTTGTCCTCATAATGCTCAACACCACCCTCTTCATTCGAGAATTACTCATATCTTCTTAAAGAAAGCACAATAAAATTTAGGGGATCATCAGGGTGGAAGCATGAATCACCCTACAAATCATCATCTTGATAATTTATATTTTCCTTTCATAAAGGGTATGGTGTGTCTTTATCCCATTGAAATTCACCTACTTTTGAGAAGTTTTTCTATCATTTTGTTGTGGTCTCTTAGACCAATATGTGTTGTTTGACCTATTTTGCAATCTTTAACACTCACTAAGGTGTTTGGATGCACCCTAATTTGGAAATCCTTTCATTTTGTACAACCTTATGAGAAAATTATTTCATGGCTCCCATTATCTTATATAATTTATTCTTAGTTGAGATGGGTTTACTCAATATAGTCATATCCATCTGTGAAAAATTTGCATTAGCCTTTTTCAACTTTTTATCAAATTTCCTCATATTTTCCTCAATATTATT
>VDFB02231973.1:0-16399 GCA_007258455.2 Sequoia sempervirens
ATGGAAAACTTGGATAGGGTGCTTTTGAAAGTTCATGAAATGCTGGATCAGAATTATGACAAAGTGGAAGGTAGTTAATAATGGGCTACATCGAGATTTGTGCTTCCCTATTATTTTGGCATGCATTGGTTTGAGCTACATTGGAGATCCCGGGCTAACCTAGATGAAGTTCATGCATTTAATGCATTATTTATCTCATTTTGAATTCCTCTTGGCTGACTTCTTGTGCCTAATTATTATTGTAAAATCTTATCTGCTCCAACATGTTTTGGGGGTTATATAAATATGGCATTTTTCCTCATTTGTAAGGGTTAAGAAGTTTTAGACATAGACAAATAGAGAGATAGTTAGAGCGAATTAAGTAGAGCTAGAGTTAGCAATTAGTTGTTCTCAAGCAAATATTGTAACAAAAGCTGGAATTGTTGCTACAATGGATAATTTGATGCAAGTAATGACATTGTGATTTGGTGCCATACTTGTGTGCTCCTTATCTTGCATGGTTCTTGTTATTCTATCTTTAGAATTGCTTTGAGGAAAATTGATATTTAGTTTAGATTTGATTCAATGATGTTTATGGTTTGATATTTGAAGTGTTGCGGCAATGCACAGTCCATATTTTTGCAACCAACTAATTGTTAGTTGCTTTGCAAAGTTAGCCTGGAATTTATATTCATTGTGCTTAGTTCAATTGTGATGGTTTATTCATTTCAATTGCAATATGGGTTGTTTGAATGAATGTTCATGATTTGAAAATCTTAAAAGCTTAGAAGATTGCCTGTTTCTATAAGATTGTGGATTCATCGGTCAAGTAGGAATCAGTTTTGAGGGATTGGTGCATTTCAAGTGTTTTGTCATTTGCATTATTAATCTTAGGAGTAGTATTAATCTAGAAATCTCTTTGAAACCCTTATCTTTTGTTATTTCTTTGATTATTGGATTAAATTTAGGATTTAAGTATCATCATATTGCTAGATCTGATAAATTGAGATTCAGTATTTTGCTTGTAGTAAGGTCCCATTGTGATTACCAGCATCTTCACATTTATCACTGAGTTGTTTATGCATTGTCAAGACTTGACAAGAGAGACCTTGGGGTTATCTCTTGTGGCTTGCTGATAGAGATTGACCTTTCAAGAGAGATAGGATATTATATTCTGTCTGAGTTGTTGTTGTGCAGAAAAGATCATCAACAGGGATAGGAACTTCCTTTTTGAGGAAATATTCTCACAATCCCATGGTACTTTCAAGTACCTCCACTTGACATTCCCTCTTTCCAACTAATTGCCACATAGAAAGATGTGAGGGCTTATGATTCCTCAACTCACCATAGCCCTTAATCTTGTCCATTGTGGCTAAATCCTAGTCCTCCATTTCTCTAGAGGCTTTTTCCCCTAAAATAGAGGATTTTGGCCTCATTTTCATTCATTCACTCAAGCATTCATTCAAGAATTCAATTCTATAGCATTCAAGCTCTTGCATCCACCATTGTTGCAATCTTCAAGCTCACCTTGCATCCATTTTCATACACTTATCCAATACCCAATTCCATCATTGCATCTTTCATTGCACATACATCATTTTTCATATAGTTTTAGGTGATTTTCCATCAAAGGATCACACAAGCAATCAAACCCAAAGGGCCAACCAACTAATCAACTTGGGCAAGGTAAAATATTTGTTTCATCTTTATTTTGTTCAATTCTAACTAGGCTAATCTTGAAGTGTTGTATTGTGTTATTCTTCCCTTTGTAATTCATTTGTTTCACATCATTTAGGGTTAGAAAACATGTTGCACATATTTTTGGCATGCCTAGTGGGACCCACAAATGAGTCTGTTCTTTTATGTGCTCTGTTGTTTCAAATTTTACAGGTTCAGGTTACACACAGAGGTGATTCTGATACTGAAATAGGTGAATCTACAGCAATAAGGGTGATTCTGTATCAAAACAGGAAAGCCTACCTTAAACAGAGGTGAATCTACATCTTGTAGATTCACCCATCTATCAAACAGGAGAAAATCTTCTCCTTTTTGCTCAAACAAGCAATCATGTTGTTGATTTGGGCGAGCCTGCTCTTTGAAAACAGGTGAATCTACCTCAAAAATAGGCGGGTTTTCTACCAACAGGGGTGAATCTACTCTCCAGAATAGGTGATTCTACTTCAAAAAGAGGCAAACCTAAGGTAAAAGAGAGACTTAAATTTCTAGTTTCGGTATTCATTTATTGTTGTTTCCAAGTGCTAACCCCGTAACTTCTTTGTTTGTGAGTGTGTCTACTTTTGCTAATGTTTGTGCAGTTGTTTCTCATTCGTCGAAGGTTGGAGGTTCCAGCTACTAACATTTTCTTGCAGAACGAGCGGTCTAAGACATTTAGTTTAGTTAGTTTGTTATTTTCTATACTAATCTAGGCACACGTAGAACTAATTAGAGGGTCAAATTTACTTGTTAGTCATGTTTGTTAAGTGGGTTGTTGACGTATCCAATCCCCTTGTGCGATTTCACGATCCTGGGTAATGAGAAATTGTAGTCCACTTTAGTCCATTTGTATTAGCGAGGAGGTGATAGTACGTCTAAGCTCTCTCCTTGCACTTTGTTCAAGTCTGGGGATGAGCTAAAAATGTCTAGTACCCCAAGAGATGATCCCAACCACATGTACCGATAGGGTAGATAAAGAGGGGAGCCAAATTTGTACCCTAATCTAGTCACATCATGTCTAGTGGAGTGTCGAAGCTAGGGTGATACCTAGCTAAGACGTGAAGAGTTGGTCCAAGTTTCTAGTACCTCGTTGGGGCTTTTGACTCAAGCTTGTGATGGGCTAGTGTTCACGGTTGTGTCTTACATACTGTGCATATATCAAGGACTCCCTAGATCACTTTATTTTTCCTAGATAGAGTACCATGTTTGCCATACCTTTCTCACTAATTTTTAGGATTGTGCTACTTAAAGTGTCTTCGTTGTGAAAAACCAATGCATTTCTTTTTGGTTGAGTCAGCCTTACCTTTTGTCTATTGTTTGTTGTGATTTTTTCCTTTGCCAAAGTTGGTTGTTTTTCATCTAGTCCAGTCCAAGTCTGTCGTTTGGGTGAATTTTCCTTTGTTAGGGGTGAATTTGCTTCTATTTGTGGTGAACTTGTTGTCCATAGAGGTTATCCTATCTTTTGTTTGAGTCATTTCTCAGTTGTTTCCTATCAAATTTTCCCATTCTCCATAGAATATGCAAACCTACACCTTGTTTGGGTGAGTTTTCCACTATTTTGGGTGAACTTGATCCCTAAAGGGGCGATTGTGCTAGTTGTTTGAGTCATTTTTTTAGTCAAACAACCCATCACATTCACCTGTTTCATCAAAATTTGTGTCCTTGCTTCAACTTTGGGTGAACTTTCTTACTCTTTCAGTCCCCTCTTAGTCCCCTGAGTCATCATATTCACCCATTGCTTGGAAATAGGAAAAATTGTAGCATATTTAGGTGAATTTGTTCTTTGAATAGCCAAACACACCTTCTGTTTGAGTCTTTGTTTATCTATTTTCATGTTAGATGAGTTTTTTTCCCTATTTGGCTAGTCCATTTCCCCATTAGGAGAGTTTTTTTCCCCATTCAGAGAGTCTATTTCGTTGTTTGGAGAATCTATTTCTCCATTCAAAGAGTCCATTGCCCTATTAGGAGACTTTGTTTCTCCATTCGGAGAATCTATTTCCCCATTAGGAGAGTCTGTTTCATTGTTTGAAGAGTCTATTTCCCCCATTGAGGTTGTTTGTTTCCCTGTTTGTTGATGCCGTTTGACCATTTTTAGATTTAGGCAAGTTTGGGCGGTCCTTTTTTTTCACAAAAGCATACAGTTTAGGATATAAGTGAACCTGCTAGCTATTTAGCCAAATTTGAAAGCTATTTAGGTGAGTCTGTCATAGTTTTGGGTGAACCTAATCCCTATTTGGGCAACCCTACACCTTGTTTGGCCAACCCTGCACCCTGTTTGGGTGACCTTGCACTTTGTTTAGGTGACCCTGCGCTCTGTTTGGGTGAACCTGCACCCTGTTTAGGTGACCTTGCACCCTGTTTGAGTGACCTTGCACTTTGTTTGGGTGAACCTACACCCTGTTTGGGTGACCATGCACCCTGTTTAGGTGACCTTGTTTGGGAGACCCTGCACCCTACTTAGGTGAGTCTGATCATTATTTGGGTGAATCTATTTGTGTTTCAGGAAAAATCCAAAGAGTTAATTTGTTGGGCCCCAAAAAGCTTGTTGTTTTCCAAGTTTTTTGTTGTGATCAAAGAATTTTAATCATCTTTCGTTCACCCGTAATCTTCACTTTAGTCTATCTGCATTTTCCAAAGATGATTTATTCATTATCCAAATCATATAGGCACATCTTAAAACATCTCTAGGTTGCATATTTATCATCATTTCTTAATTGAATCCCCTAAACATTGTTTTAGAGGTCATTATCCAAATTGGCCTAGGTGTCTAAATTCAATCAACATCCTACACATCTACTTAGGATCGTAATCCATCTTGAGTCAGTCATCATATTTGGCCCAATCAATCCACTCCCATCTTGAGGTGGATTTGATGTCATAATCATCTATTTGACCTTTAATCTGATCAATTATCACCTTAAGTCACCTAGGGTGATTTCTGAACTTAGTTTAGAATCCCTTTCATCATCCTTTCTGCTCCATCATCTAATCTTATCAATCATTTCATAAATCAATCTTATCCAATCTAATCCAATCACATCCCTATCCAATCATCCAATCTGTCAACCCCTCACCTAATCTAATCAATCCTTCAATCATTAGTTAGGTTATCTTTGCATTGCAACTTAGAGTCTAACCTAGTCTTAGTTCACCTAGTAGTTTGACACTTTTATGCCCATTCAAACCTGGTCAGAAGAAAAGAAGAAAATGGTAGAACAACAAGCCTAAGGTTCCCAAAAAAATATCCCTTAGGATCCCAACAATGGTGCCTCATCACAATCCAACACCGATGTTCAAAACACTTCACCATCTAATGAGGAGAACATGGTAGCTAGCCTGAAGTCCTAGTTGATGAACACCTTAGTAACCCCACAAATTTTTAGATGATGGATCACCTCCTCAATGAGCATGGGGATAATATTCTCTCCACCTTAATCATGAAAGGAATAAAACCACTACCCGACTTTGACATGTCACAATATACCAGTTACTAGACTCTTCCAACACCATAAGACTTGCAAACTTCACAAAATGTTATGGAAAATTTGTATATCCTCGAGGGTCTACCCATAGAGAATTGGTATCAACCTGGGTTCAAAAATTCCATGATGTATCAAGTCACAAGCTACCCTAGAATTCCAGCCTCAGCCTTTGGGGCATAGCCTAGTCCAAATGACCCCTTTGCTTATGGTATGCCACATAGTATTCCATCTGCTCCACCATTCCTTCCTCATCAGTTTGGTCAACCACACATCAACACTAGGGGAAATATTGTTCTTGCATTGATGCCACCTCCAGGACCTGCACCCACGAGAAATTTACTACCACCACCTCAAGGTACCATTCCTACATTCTAGCAGCCTCTCGTTAATCCTCAACAATCCATTGGTCGCAAGCATCGCTGCAACACATAACTATCTCCTTGCAAGCGCCACCATAGCATATTGCTACCACTTCTATCTCGTCTCAACCACCTCATTAGCAACCTCTACAACAAAACATCCCAATACCGCAACAAAACATTTCAATCTTGCAGCAACATACTATTGTTCCTACACAACCTCCTCATCAGGTAACGCAGGCTACATCACAACCTCAACAACCACCCCATGGTGCCTCCACGACAATTCCACAATAGCAACACGTCCTATCTCACCCACCTTATCAACAACCATCGCAACAACAACAACCACCCCAACACATGCATGTTCCCACAAAAATGTAATGTAATCCCATCACCTAATATCTTTATCATCCATCAAGTACATATACTTCCTATGCTACTCCATCCAACCCCAATCTGAATCTCAATCTGGTACCTCAAAATCCACCGCCATCTCAACTGCCACTTTACACTATTCCTCCATAGTCACTCTCAAAACCTTACCATCATACGTCTAATCCACAACCACCTCCATATACCACACAACATCCCAACATTGCATACAATTACGAATTTAATCCATACTAAACTCAGCAGTAACCACCCTATCAATAAGGTGCTCCATCTACTTCCTACTATCAATGACCGTTGTTATACCAAAAATGAGCTTCCACATTGTCATACTACAAAGTTCCTACACAATATCAACAAGGTGCTCCATCCACTTCATATTATCAACAATAGCCACCCTATCAACAAACAACCTCCACCTCTTACTATCAAAATCTATCATACTCCTATCCACCTTACGTAAATTCACAACCACAATCTACATACACCAATCAATACTAGAAAAAACCTCTATATACACCTCAACAAACTTATGATCAACCTGGTTCTGCCCCGTCCTCATCATACAAACAATATCCTCACTACAATCAACCCAATCCATCTAATCCAAATCCCCCAATGCCTATAAATAAAGATTTGGAAGAAGTCAAAGCTGTGTTAAAAGACTTGCAAGTAGGGACTAGAAAACAATCATTTAAATTTGAGCACATTTGTCCCTATCTGTTTGATCCTTCAATTTCATTGATTCCTTTCCCAAAGCATTTTGAAATGTTGAAATTCAATAAGTATAAAGGAACAAAAGACCCCAAGGCTCATCTTCAGGAGTTTTAAGCTGATTCTCAAGAAGTCATTCATAATGAAAATTACCTCATGCGATTATTTCACAAGAGTTTACAAGGGATAGCTCTTGACTAGTTTATGGGTCTCGAGAAGGGATCTTCCAAGTCTTTTGCACAACTTTAAGAATAGTTTGTCTCCGATTTCTACTTTAACTTGGAGAAAGATATCGATACATTGGATCTCTTGAAAGAAAAGTAGTGTGATGGAGAAACTTTTGCAAGCTATCTTCAAAGATGGCAAGCTTTAGCCAGTCAGATGAAATCCTCACTAAGGGAAAAAGACATGGTCACCCTATTTATCAAAAAATATCATCCGGATATGGCTCACAATTTCAAACTTCACTGTGTCACAACCTTCATAGAAATAGTGGAGAAAGTCCCTAACCTTGAGAGGGAACTTATTTCCAAAGGGTTAGTCAAAATTTTTAACTCTAATAAAGAAAATTCATTAAGGGATAAACCTCGCTAGTGGAGAACAATTTTTTTTTCAATGATGGTGTCACTAACACCAAATAGGTCCAAGTAGCTAATGCTTCCTAGAAGCCATAATATCCCCCTCCTCAGCAGTCAATTCCTAAAGCTATAGTAATGCCACAAGCGACCCCTCATCCTCCCTAACAATCCAATTAGAACAATCAAGGGGGTAATAAATGTCAATTTACTCAGCTAGGAGAGATCCTAAGTGTTGTGTTTAATAGGATCCTTCAAGCTAATTACCTGATCACATATCCTATGACCAAGCCTCTTGACAAATCCAAGCCCAAACCAACCTAGTACAAACAAAATGACTATTGTGAGTTCCATAAGATTAAAGGGCATACATTGAATAAATGTCAAGGTTTGAAAGCATACATCCAAGATCTCATAGATCAGGGAGATATACATGTGGATGCCAGCACAACACCCTCATCCAATGCTCAATTGTAGATATATCATAATGCTTCCCCTAAGCATAACCAAGGTCCTAGCACATCAAACTCAAACCTAGGGCCTAGAAACAATAATAATCAGGGTAATAGAACCAACAACATCAATTAAAAATTCATTCCTTTTAACTATGAGGGTCTCATCATGCACATTGAAAAAGTAGAACCACATGTATCTATGATACACACAAAAGGTAAGGACCCACAGTGTGTTGTTACAACCCATCGTACCCATATCACAGTCCCTGGAGCCTCCACATCCACCTAGCAATCACGTGTAATTTCTTAATATAGCATTCTTGATCATCTAAGAAAGACTTCGACACAAATATCCATTTTGGATTTTCTCAAGTCTTCTCCCATTCACAAAGAAATGCTAACTAAAGCCTAACAGGACACCCAATTTCCCAATGAAATAGACCCTATGCAATTTCAAGCATTGGTAAGACATATGTCAACAACCTATCAACTAGGTTTTAGCCAAAACAACATGTCCTGCATTGACTCAAACTATAATCGTCCCCTCCACATCAAATTCATAGTAGCTCGCCATAAAGTGAAAAGGGTCTTGGTAGATAATGGCTCTACCCTAAATCTTTGCATATTAAAGTTTGTAAATTAAGTGGGATACACCCACACTGACTTAAATAATCAAGTTATAACTATCAAAGCATGTGATAATGCAGAGCGTGATTCTGAAGGGACAATTTGTCTTCCAATTTAGGCTGGGCCTATTGTGTAGTACACTACCTATCATGTACTTGATCTAGAACTCCCCTACAATCTCCTCCTTGGTTGTCCATGGATCCATGGTAGGCAAGTCATTCCATCCACATACCACCAATATCCTGGGGGAATTCCCATTTAATGGGATGGAAGTTACCATACATGTGGACCCTCAACCATTCGAATATTTCCATGCATTACAGGCTTCTTTTCCCCATTCTCATTACTACCTTGGAGTGGAAATGGGACCACATTAGACATCATCATCCCGTTCATCTACCAATGCACTAGCCACAACTTCATCCACTCCATCATCTGCATCTGATTCAACCTTTACCAAAGTCCATATCATTGACAAGGGGTGTGGTGAATATGAAATGCACACAACTTTGAGCATGGAAACTATGCCATCCTCACCACACAAATATGGCCAACCTTCTCAGAATGTACCAAAGAAAGAAGAGAAGATGATCACATTGAGCTTGAGAAATGTGGGATCCAACACCTTTCGTTCCCTTGGGTCAAGGCAAGACATGCTAGAATATGACATCAGCCAATGGGTATACCATGGGGAGCCTGAACCCTCTCCTCTCTTGAAAAAATATTTCCAAGAGAACTATCCTTGACCCTCTAATTTTGTGGAGAAACAATTATTAGGGGGGAGGCCTTAGTTTAGAAGAGCAAGGAAGATGACAACTGATAGACATTTCTATGCATCCAATAAATTTGGGTTTGGGCTATGACACCAAACAAAAGGGTCCTATGCCATCAAATAGTGCCTCTAACAATGTTGGTGTGGGAAACGATCTCCTTGAAGACATACCAGAAGAAGAATCCATCAAACACACATATGATGATGTGGATCACATAGACCTTTCCTCCATGTTTGAATGCCTATCTATCTACACCATCACCCTATCCCTTCATCATCTTGAACTCATAGACTGGAACTTACATGGAAGTGCACCTATCAATACCTTTCCTTTAGTGGATATGTATGTACAACATATGGGATTGGGGGAATATGAATGCCCTAAGTAAAAAAGTAAAAGGAAGTAAAATAAAAAAGGGTCACCTAGCAAAAACCTCTTTGAGGCACTTCTTGACTTGAAAAATTTTAAAACCAAGGGTGTATCTGATAGCAAAAACCTCGATGAGGTGCTAGAATATGGGGACGTTCATCTTCCCCTTGTGGGAACTCAAGTGTCTTAATGATCATCCATTTTGATGGAGGAAACACAAGAAGTAACTTTTGGAACTAAAGAAGATCCCAAAATCACATATGTCGCCAAATCAGTCTCAGAAGAAGAGTACTCTACGATCAACTGACTTCTCAAAGAGATAATCCTTAATTTTGCATGGAAATATTCAAATATTCCAGGTCTTGATCCTACTCTAGTAGTACATCACTTGGACATACATCCAGATGCTAAACCCGTCATGTAAAAACTTGACAATATACATCCATAAGTAGCTCTATTGGTCAAGAAAGAGCTACAAAATCTATTAGAAGCTAGATTCATAAGACCCATCGACTCCTCTAATTGGATTTCCAACATAGTGCTAGTTGCAAAACCAAATGATAATATCAGGGTTTGCACAGATTTTTGGGACCTCAACAAAGCCTATCTTAATGATGATTTTCATTTAACAAACATCACCATGTTGGTTGATTTAACTGCAAGGCA
Source organism: Sequoia sempervirens (assembly GCA_007258455.2). Lineage (NCBI taxonomy): Eukaryota > Viridiplantae > Streptophyta > Pinopsida > Cupressales > Cupressaceae > Sequoia > Sequoia sempervirens. The sequence continues at coordinate 10,106 of VDFB02231973.1, forward strand.
TGATATTCTCTCCCTCATGGATGAATTCTATGGATATAATCAGATCAAGATTGCACTCGAGGATCAACATAAAACAGTCTTCACCACACCTTGGGGCACATTCTATTATAACGTCATGCCTTTTCGCCTCAAGAATGCTAGGGAAACCTACCAACGTTCCATTACAGTCATCTTCCACAAACTCATCCACATCATAATGGAGGACTATGTTGATGATCTATTAGGGAAATCAAGAACAAGAGAAGAGTAGTCAATAATCCTCAAAAATATTTTTGAGCATCTAGAGCACTATAAGCTACGTCTAAATCTGAAATGTGTCTTCGGGGTCACATCAGGAAAACTATTGGGTTTCATCATCTCTAGAAGAGGCATAGAGTTTGATCCAACAAAAGTCAAAGAAATCATGGATATGCTTCCACCTCACAATCTCAACTAGTTAAGGAGCCTTAAAGGTAAGCTACAATCCATCCAACAGTTTATAGCTCAGTTAGCCGACAAATGCTAATAATTCACTCATCTCTTGAGAAAGGATAATGCCTTCAAATGGGATCAATAGTGTCAACATGGTTTTGACAAGATCAAAGAATATTTGGCTCTCCTGCCCATCCTTATGCCACCAATTCTAGGTAAACCAGTCCTATTGTTTATTTCTACCACTTAAGTCGCATTGGGGACATTATTGGCGCAATATGATGAGTCATCAAAATAACGAGAAATTTACTATATCAGTCTGACCCTAGTAGGCTATGAGCTCAATTATTCCTTGATGGAAAAGCTTAATTAGCTATAGTCTTTAGCTCATAAAAGGTTCAACATTATATGCTCAATCACCTAGTGAAGCTAATCTCCAAGGTCGATCCTCTCAAATATCTATTATCCAGGACAATTCTGATTGGTCGTATGGCTAAGTGGGTAATGTTATTGAGTGAGTTCAATATAGAGTATGTGGATTGAAAGGCTATTAAAGGGAAAGTGATAGAAGATTTGTTGGTAGACGCTCCCCTAGTAGATTCCTATCCTTTGATAACAAACTTTTCCTAATGAAGGGGTCTTCACAGTAATAGAATTGACCACATGGACACTCTACTTTGATGGTTCATACACACATAATGGAGCAGGGGCATGAATCTTGCTCGTCACCCCTCAAGGTGATTATATCTTGAATTCATTCAAGTTGGATTTTCCATGCACAAACAACATAGATGAATATGAAGCTCTCCTTACTGGACTTAGAATTTCAATCCAATGGCACATTACTCACTTGAGAGTCTTTGGAAATTCCCAATTGATTATCAAATAGGTTAATGATGAGTGTCTAACAAAAGATGATAAGTTGTTTCCTTATAAGCGCATGGTGGATGGATTCAAAAAGTACTTCAATATTATTCAATACAACCAAATCCTGAGAGTGAAGAATAAAGTAGCTAATGCAATGGCTACCATTGAATCCCTAATCAACATGCCAAAATATCAAATAGAGTGTGAGTTCCTAGTCAAACAACTCTTAATCCCAACTTACATTATCCCTAAGAGAGAAATGGTCCATGACATCATAGTTCCTACGCCACCATGGTATCACAACATCTACACTTACCATCATGATAACATCTTACGTCTCCTCCTTGCACGTAACCAAGAAAAAATATTTCATCCAACATACATCCCATTACACTATCGTAGGTGATATAATTTATCGTTGTGGGTATGATGGAACCCTTCTCAGATGTCTAAATGAGATCGAGGATCACACTATGTTAAAAAAAGTACATAATAGTGTTTGTGGGGCCCATTCAAATGGCACGACACTAGCTAAAAGAATTCTTTGAGATGGTTACTATTGGCCTACATTGGAGCATGATTCTTTCGAGTTTGTCAAGAAGTTCCTAGCTTGCCAACACACAGATTTGATACATGATCTTGCTTAGGATCTATAGCCTCTCATACTTTTATGGCCCTTCTCTTGAGTAGAGGTTCCTTGTCGAGAAAGATATGCCCTCCATCCTCATTATTTTGCTCATCATGCTGCTCTTTGGTACTTCACCAAATTAGGTAAAGAGGCGATGCCACTCAAATCATAGGTGCTTTCCATATATCTAGAATTTATCCTTTTCCATATTCTCCTGCGAGATGGAATCCATCACCATATCACGAATACTTGAAAATCCATTCAGGGCAACTTGTGAAACGCATGTGTCTTCCCATCCAACAAGATTTGTTCTGCACCCTAATGCCCTCAAAGATTGTTAATGGTAGAGAGGAGCTATAAAGGCGCTGATCAAGGTCTTCGAAGGTGTTTAGCAATATTAGGGTGGGTAACCTTCATATCCATCACGCCCTTTGGGCCCTATCCCATTCCATCACCGCACTCCTGCAATGCATGCCATTCTCTGTTTGCGCTAGTTGTGATACCATCTTCATGAGTTGAGTCAAAATCCCCTCCTTAAAATATCTTTGAAGAACACTCATGAATTGCGACGAAAGTAGCAGGTTGCAGGGCTGGTCAGTTGGAACTCCTGAATGAAAAAATGGATCAAATCCTATAGTAATGTACGTCATATCAAAATCATCATAAAAGAAACAACCGAGAGGTATCCTCTCAATTCAATGTTGGTGATTTAGTTCTTAAGGAGAATCAGCATACCCAGCAGTGCTGAGATAAGAAAGGGAAATTTTAAGCAAATTGGTTAGGTCCCTATGTCATCACAACAAAACATGGATATGGGGCATATAGACTTGCCACACTTGAAGGAGAGCCCCTAGAGGAGCCCATTAACATCATGCACCTAAAAAGGTTTTACACCTAAGTCAGCTGAGTTATCCTATCCTGCAAAAAATCCAAAAAAAAGATGAAAAATGAAAGATCGAAAAGCCAAAATATTAAGAAATAATTATCCTATGGTGAAAACTACCCTTGTTTGGTGCCTTGGATAAGTATGCTTGGTGAAAAGCTGGTCACAGGTGCCATTCATATAGGGCTTAATCATTATCTACCTCATGTCCTAGTTACTTTGTGCTTCCACCCATCCCAATTTGATATCCTATCATCCTATCGATCTCATCTTTCCATCTACATCCATCATCCTGTAGCTCAATATATTTTGGTTGAGCATTGGATGATATTCATCTCCTATCCATCATCCTGAGCTTCTCTCAACTTGCATCATTAGTCCTTGTGGTCATGTCAGTCCTTCACTTCCATCTAGGTTCCTTAGTCATGCCAGTCTTCATTTAGATCCCATCCTATCATGTCAGTCTTTTGGTCTCATTTTTTTCATTTGTCTTCTTCAAACTACATTGCCCATGCACTTTCATGTAGGCAAGGTCGATCGTACAATCCACCTGAGGAGTTTTGCATGTCTAGCGTGCTTCTATTGTCCTCTTCTTTTTTATCCATGGTCTTTTCTTGAACTTTAAAGGGCTCTTAGCTCATGTAGGCAAGGCTAATCTTTGATTATGCCCGAACTAGGTCATTACTTGGTACCGATCTTGTGTCTTTGGTCGCATCTTGTGTCATGTTGTCAAGTATGTCGCCCATTTAAGCGGTTCTTCTGCGATGATATCCTTGAATCATGAGATTCAATCAGTTTTGGAGTCTCCTTCATCATATCAATCTTTTATTTTAGTATCCATCTTGGGTCTTAACAAGATGCATCCTTCCTAACATAACTCATCAATCCCATCCACCCTCTGGATCCCATGGCAAAGGACATTTGAAATTGATTGTGATATTTTGATACTTTTGGCTTTTGTTTATCATTTGAGCTTCCTATCATAACTTGTCAAGGTCATCATGATCTATCATATCATGGCGTGTTTTAACTAGTAAACATAGGGGCATATCTTGATATTTCTGTTTGTTGATGTCTTCTTGGTTGTCTTGCATAGTACCCACCAAGACCCACTGCAATCCTATATTATGTTGGGGGCATCCTTGCGCTTATAGTTATCAATGCTTGGTCAGCCGAGTCGCCGTGAATTTTTAGATTGTTAGCGCAGCAGCTAACATGTTGTATTTTTTTGCATGCATTTAGATACTAATCGGCCTTGGTTTCACATACTTTAGCATTTGTCTTGATATGGCAAAAATGGTGCTTCTAGAAATGGAAAATCGCATTAGGATTACATTTTATGTTCGATTACATTGTATTTCATCTATACCTAACCTATGACCTATGATTTTGGCTATGCAAAAATTTTCCTTCCATCCCCTCTTCTTCTTGGGATACCTACGATTCTTGACTGGTGCAATTTCACACCCATCCTCCCTTAATTTTGTAAGGATTATAGGGAAAGTACTTGTCCATAAACTAAAGCAAGTATGATATGCCTACCATCGACCCTCATCACTATGTGAGCAATTATTTACACTCATGTCCATGTTGCATTCAATTTCACATTAAGTCATCTCACTAATATACCACATACCTTTATTTTATAAGCTAAAGCAAGCATGATGCACAAACAAAATTAGCCTACCACTAGCTACCATCAATAGGTAGGTCATACCATGTACATTTTCATCTCATATTTATTTTAAATTGTTTAGATTAATCATAATTGGTTATTCTAAGAATTTAAGATTCATGATATTATCAATTTATTTCCATGATTAGTCCATCTTATTAACACATTACATACATTGCCATGTGCATCACAAATTGTTAAATCCATATCCATAACATATAATTCCATAAACCATCCATCACATCCTGCATCATAAGCATTAGGAATCATACATATTATCCATGCTATCCACACAAGCATTAACAAAAAACATCATCAACATCATCCATAATAAAATCATTCATACAGACATACATTTAAATCATCATCAACATAATCTATACTAAAATCATTCATAAACATGTACATACATCACATCATGATGATCATCCATAATAAAATCATTTACATACACATGAACACAACATAGTGTCAATAAGGGTTGTCACATACCATATAAATATCAAAATATAGCGTCCATCACATGATCCATAATAATGTCCATCATATCATTAAAATGCATATCCATCATACCAACAACCTTCAACAACATCATTTCTTATGGAAAAATCAAACCCCGATTGAATTAGGAGAAGATCAAAATACATAAGAAACTTAAATTGCTTCATTTTTTTTTTCAAATTCACCTATCAATTTAACAACAAACTTCATTCTCTTCCCCAGTCACTCACAAGGCCACAATAATTCATTTCACAAAATATTAATCCATATATTTAATAAACACAAGATGACTACATTAACATAATTCTGATCATAATCCATCCATTCCCTTCATTATTCATTCTTTGAATAATCTTATTACCAAGGCAACAAGTCAACTAACCAATGTGTCATTGTTATCAGTTCCTTACCAGTCCATCAACAACATCAACTTGATAGAAACAAAACATTAATCCCCTCAACAATCTCTGAATCATGACACCTAGACAAATATCATATCCTTTCACTTTTGGCAATCACAAGACCACTTTGCACATAAGGCTTCCATAAGGTTAAGTACATCAAATATACAGAATTGTTTCCCTAACTTTCACCATACCTTCAATCCATTGCAATCCACATCAAATCACTGAAACAAATATGAACAAGTTCTCATACCACTGTTCTAGCAATGATTCCTATAGTTAAAAACATCTTCTTGTTTTTTGAATACTCCTTGCTCCAACACCTCAAACCATCAATCCTACCTTCCAAATACTAACCAAAAATTAATGTAACTTCAATGTTAGTGTGTAAGTAATTCCAACATAGTTCCATTCACAAATATCACAATTCTTGTATATATTATTTTTTAGGCAATCAATCCATTAGACCCTTAGTAGGTCAACACACCCTTCAATTGGGTGATTTCATTCCAAGCACAAGACTAGTTACAAACTCAACATGAATTTTGAGACCTATTTGGACATTCTTTCACATGTCTAATTGACACAAGAGTTTGGTCTGCAACAATCATCAGAAAACTAGCCTGAACGTTGTCAAAGGCTACTAGAATAGGCCTTTTTTCCAAAGGATCCCCCGTTTAGACTACTCCAAATCACTCAATACCCAAAAATAGTCTTAGAAAATGTTATAAAACTTAGGATTTCCTTAGTTTTATGGATTGAAAGGAACAAAAGCACACTAATTTTCAAAACCCTTCCTTATAGGGTGAAAAGTCACCAAATCAAGGAGGGTTTCTTAAAAAATAAACTTACAAAATTTATGCACTCCAGCCAATAGTTGGAACAGGTCTTAATACATATGCACACACTTTTAAAATCATCTTTT
>VDFB02231974.1:0-48751 GCA_007258455.2 Sequoia sempervirens
TGAGGAAAAGAAAGGAAGAAAAAGAGAAAGTTGCAGGATCTAATACAGGAGAGAAGGGAGGTTAGGAGGAAGAGGAGTACAGACAGAGAAGAAATTTGGATCAAGAATAAGCATGGGATCTATATCTCAACCCCGGTTTGATGTTCATGAGTTCATCTCATGGAAAATATTTTCTCACGAGGGGTGTATGATGCAGGAGCATCCTTGGGTCGTGGCAATTTTGCATCACCCAAAAAAAAATATTTTCATTCCAGTTTGTTTTTGTTTCAAGTTCTATTCAATTCAAGTTCGTAGATCTAGTAATTCTTCATGTTTTCTCACCAGACCTTGTGGATCTATGTTTACACCATCGTCATGTTCATTTTCCTTATCCCAAAATTTGAGCGCGATTGGTTCATTTTCCAGCAAGTTATCGCTTCTAGATTATGTGGCAATTTCTTGAACCAACACCAGAATAATGTTCTTATCTACCGGCTAGTTTGATCACTTGTGGATCATTCCCATATCATGTGGATCTTGATGGGCTGATTAAAATTCTTCTATGGGGTGTCCCCGACCTTGATTTAGGTTCACACTTCATCTTATGCCTTCACCAAGGAGTAATTCAAATTTGAGGCCAACATATGCACACACACATTACATTTTCTTTGAACAGAGATTGTAATAATCTTTGGGCCGACGCGGATGTTTCTAGATCTACGAATGTGTATAAATCATTGTAATTGATCATTAGAAGGTAGTAGTGAAGTAAAGCTTAGAGTTGGAGATTAAGGAAAGAAAGAGTTTCTCTGTAGGATTTTCGCTCACAATGAGGATCATGTCAGAAGAGGGTAATTTGAGCATGTTGTATTAGGCCTATGAGCCGGATCTGTAGGTCTGGATGTTGCCAACTAGTTGTAATTGAATTTTCTGATAATAATAATGTTTGAATTGGTATTTGTTTCCATTTTATGTGTTACTTCTGTTGTGTGACTCTTGCTGCACGGTCCAAATTGTTCTCTTTGAGGACCCTCCGACCGTGGCTGCATCAAACATAATAACTCTTCTTGATAGATTTACATTTATGATCCTCTTGTTTGTCATTTTGAACTTTGGTTGGAAATTTAGAAGCATAAAGACCCATCTTTCCACAATTGAAACACTTAAAGGGTAACTTACCTCTGTATTTTCTAGTTCCTTTGTTCAATCTCCTTATAAAATTTTCATCACCTTGTCAAGATCATCAGGATCTGATTCATCATCCTTCTCTATCTTGCTAACTTTAAAGAAAGTTTATTTCTTTGTAGCATCTTGACCAAACTTTCTCAATTCATAATAAATTAAAGCACCAAACATCTAATCTCTAGAATATTGATCTAAATTTTGAGCTTCCTTAATAGCAAAAACTTTATAACTATACATTTTAGGAAGATTTATCAAAACCTTTTTTACAACTTCACTCTCTCCTAGCTTACCACCAAGACCATTGATGGCTTTGAAAACTCCATTCACTCTTAGAATGTAGGATGTAATGTCTTCATCTTTTGACATCCTTAGGTTTTCAAATATAGCCTTGAAATTCAACATCTTTTCTTTCTTGAATTTATCATCTCCTTGATAAATTCTCCACAACTTCACCCTAACCTCTTTAGTAGTTTTGAGACTTATCACTTTTCCATTCTTAGAATTAGAAAGACAACTCAAGATATCACTTCTTGCTTTGTCATTGTTCTCATAATAATTGAACTCATCATCAACTGTTCAAAAATTAGTGGGCATAGTATATCTAGTTTCAAGTGAACTCTAGACTCCAAACCATAGAGAGATAAGAAATGCTTCCATCCTAGCTTTCTACTAATCATAATTTGTACCATAAAACATAAGAGCTTTGACACCCTTCCTGTACACCATCTAGATCTACCTCAAGCAGTTAATATTTTTAAGGAACCAAAGCTATGATACCAATATTTTGACATACAAGACAATTGAGAGAGGGGGTGAATCAATTATACATTAAAACCTTAAACCCTCATTAACCATCAAACTCTTATTAACTTTCATATCCTTATTAAGCATCAGTATAAATTAAACATATGAAACATCAAGATAACAACACGAAACACAAGAGGACATCGAATTTGCATGAAAAACCATAATCAAAGAAAAACCACGGTGAGGATTTAATTACATATATATGAATAGCAACACCGAATACAATAGGCTCATTGCCAAGATGGCTCACTACCCAAAAGAGAAGAATGACTCACTGCCAAGATCTCACTGTCCAAAGGACTCACTATCCAAAAGAAAGAAGAATAGAAGAATAATGTTACAAAGAGATTTACTATCTCAAAGCAATAGGAAAAATCAACCACCAGAACTTAGCACCATTTGACTCAGTGCCTCTAACAACTTCAAGCACACTGAAAATGTAGAAACCTTCTACTCACTACATCTGGTAGCCTTAGGAATTTAATCTTGCACTTAGATCACCAAACTTGATCACATTTTCATCTCACATCACATCAACCATATTTCCAACAATTAATTTTTTTTATATATCCTCCACAACCTAAAAAAACCTTCTCCATATCAGCCACAATAAAACATATGCACCTCAATCGTGGAACCAACACATAGGTTAGCACCAAACACTTCCACATTGGAAATAAGTGAAGGAAGACCACAATAAGGTTTAATGGGACTAAAATCTACATTGAAATGCTTTGCCAAACTTCTACAAACAACAAACAACCTCTGCAATCAACACTAGCATGCCAAGTCAGCCAATCTTGCACTAACACTAACAAGTGACCACATACACACCTCTCTAGGTCCATAAACACCATGTAGACCAAAAAGAAATAGTTGAAAAAATCCTAGAATATTCCACCATCATCAAAATATTAAGAAACACTACTACAACCAAACTAGAAACTGAATTGATTTTTTCTATTGAAATCTTCACTTTCAGGCACCTATAGTGGCTAAACCGTGAGGAATTTGAAGATGATGCAAACTAGTAATTTGTGAAATTTTGAGTGTAGATTCTAAATATATTTTTTCAAAAATTTTGGAATCAGATCGCACTTATTTTTCCATCTCCTTCAAACACTAGTTTTTTTCACTAAACACCATTTTAAGGAGTGACACTCACCGTATAACACAATTTTTTTCCCATGAAGGATAAAATTTTATTTTTCAAATTTAGATTTGTAACTACGATATCTAGTGCTTCCAATTGGTTTCATAGTGTTTTATTGATTTTTTTCCTTAATCAAGTTTCAAAGTCAAACCAATTACAATTAAATAGGTGCCTGTATAACACAACTTTTTGTATCTATCGAAATTCATTTTTTTTTCTGTTGGATCAAGGACTTCAATATCTGGTGCACTCATATTTTTCAATTTTTTTTCAATAATCTTCTATTTTTCCACATTTGCAAAACAAAGAGCTTGATTTTTGGTGAAAAACGTACATTAACAAGAAATAAAAAATAAATATAATAATAAAATTAAATTTATTTAAAATTATACATTTTGGGAAGCTTATAATAAGGAATACATACTTAATTTTTTATTTTTTTAAATTAATTCATTTGATCTCCCAAAAGGTAAATCAAAAGTGATTTTTTATCAGCATTTTGATAGGTGTAAAGGAGACTCCGTTATAGGTATGGTTTAAAACTAGCGGGGTTCTATCCAAGGTGGTTTGATCTAAGGTAGTTTGATCAAACCCTCTTCAATTGGAATGCTTTAAATGTAACTTTTTGAGTCTTAAATCATTATATTTTCTAAAAATATGTGATTTCTACAAAAAATAGAATCTCCCAGAAATTGTAAACCAACTTTGTAGGATCACCCTGCAATTGAGAATACCATCATCTTAAACAACTAGAAACACTGCCACATACATGCAACACATTATCAAACCTTGCAAAATACCTAAACACACAAAAATACAAGGGAGGTAGATACAAACAATATAAGCATGTTCCCAAATCCATAAGATAGGAAACCTCAATGCAGATAAATGTAGAGCAATCTCATTTCTCCCAAACAACCTTCTTGATAGGCAACACATTGTGAAACACAACTTCCACTATCACAAGATCTAGAACCTGAAACTCTAGATATAGCATCTCTGAACACATATATCAACATCACATCTAAATTTTACAATCATGTCTTCAATCATGAAGAAATGTGGAGCATAAAACTGAACACAACTATGTCACATTAAACACTCTTTTATTCAATTTTTCTCAAAATCACTTGGAAACCAAGTGAAACAGCTAGACCAACAACACCACAAATACCTACTCAATACCACAAACACTTCTCAACATGAGCACACTAGATTTTGACATCAAACCACAACACTAATGAAAACATAGTGCAACAATCTCCAACAATATCCCTTACCATATTGGAGGTTGAAATCAATGCAACATAAAACTACAACACATCCACACTAGGGGTTGAAATCAATGATAAAACTAATGACAACACCACCAATCTCAAACAATATTACAATGATTAATATTCTTTACTGCAAATATGTAATTCTAACTATCATTTTACATTAGAATGAAGTAGGGTGTCATCATTAAATGTTATCCCTAAATACAATTTGAAAAGTTTATTATGTTGTCTAATTTAAAAGATTCGGTATGAGAAATTGTTATAATTAAATTTTAAAATATAAAAATACTGACAGAATAAACTAGAAATATTAAAAATTGCATAATAAATCAAAATACAGTGAAGAGTATAATAAATGAATAAAAAATAATAATTAAATTCTAGGACAATGATTCAAGAAATTTTTAAAAATCATGTGGGAATTATATATCCCATAGGCCACAAAAATAAAGGTAAACTAATATATGACCTTTTGTAAATCTCACTCTTTTATCCATGATCATTAAAAGTATACAAATAAAGGAGAGTTTCCATAAAGAGGCCACCAAAATAGCATACATATATAAGTACACACATATCATGGGACGTGGAACACTTGATAAGTTAATATATAAACATTTATATAATTCACTCATTTATTTATGATCACTAGAAGTATTCAAAATTTACCAAAAACCCACACTACTTTAATGATTAATATTAAAGAATATAATCTTTTAATGTAAATTAAAGATCACTCTAACTAAAATCCAATTGTTTTCATTTCTTCAAGGAGCACACACTTCAAGTATCATCTAGTAATATAGAAATTTATGATAATATGTTTTGTATTATCATATTAAGATCTTTTGAGCACATTCAAACTACTATATATTGAGTTCATTTATGAAAATTGGGGAAAATTAAGGCCTTTTACCATATATAAATTTTATCAAAATAATTCAAGGATTTATTTTTCCTTTCTTTTTTTCCATTTACTTGGCTCCTAATAAAGGAATCAACTTTATTTTTCTACAATATCCTAATGAAAATTTCCCAAAGGGTAAATCGACAAAAGTGGGGAACCAAATATGCTAAAAAATGATATTTTTCTCTTCAAATTAAAAAAAAATGATATTTGAAGAGTAATAATTTCAGATACCCATATTCAAAAATTCATGATGTAATAAGAACATGACTACTAATTCTTAAAATTTAGTTTCTAGACTACTATTATTTTAACTAGTGCAAATTAAGTGGATCAAATAGATGGAGCACACAAATTGGTTCTTTTTTTCTTAGAAAAACATAACATAGTATTAGATGTGCTCCCGATAAAATATTTATTTCTTTAATTATTTCATAAATCCTTTCAATGGAAACTTAGCTAAAATAACCTAGTTTATGCTATTTTTTTTTTTGCTAATTTTATGAATATTATTTTTACTAAATTTTCAAAGTGGAAACATATTAGAAAATGAAAAATTGAACATGCACCCTACTAATTTAAAAAAAAAAATCCATTTTTTAAAGAATGTATAAATGTAGTCTAAAATGTACATTGTTTCAAATTTTGATGAGCATATTAAAAATGACACCAAAATGGTATACATTGAGTTTTTTTAAATAATGCTCTACATTGCAAAAATTACCAAAAATCCCAAACCTTGGTGTATTAGAACTATAGAAAAATTTATATTATTAGAAAACTGAGAGAGATCTTGATGTCATCATGTCATATGTCTAGAATAATGTCTTAAAATGTACAAAAAAAAATACTTAAGGCATTTAAATTTTTCGTCGTTTTTAATGAAAATGATGTATTAAGGCACCTTACATGTAGGTAACACTCTCTGACTTAGATATGGAAGTTAAATCCAGTCCTAGTGGAGGATTTCAAATGAATTTCAAATAAAAAAAATATTCACCAAAACATGTGTATCATACAATGTGCATAAACAATATGTTTAAAAAATAGATTATGTACTAAGATTTTTTCTTATATAACACTTGAAAAAGTATATTATAACATTCATATATTATTTTCTATTTAATTTAAAAACATATTTGGCTACATTGGCCCCCTAAATTTGTATACTTACCCCTAAAACTTGTTCAATCTACCCATATCAATGGAAACTTGACAAGGAATATTATTATCTTCGAGAATACCTTATTTATTTTTATTTCCCCATAAATAATTTTTCAAAAAGGTTTGGAATTCATTAGATCAACATTTTGATAAGTATGTGGAACATTGACGACATTAGAGATAGGATCAAAATTATTTAATTTTTCTAGGAAAATCTCAAGAATTTTTTTAACTTATATAAATCAATAGGAACATTTTAAGTTGTACTAGAAGTTGGAGAAGTAAACATAACAACATACATTTCTAGATGATTAATTATTTTATTTATATTCTCATTGATGACATTAAGAGTATATTCCACAATGTTATCCTTCACCAATTCATTCTTATTGTTATCACTTTGATTATGAAGATCTGGGAAATAACAACCTCTTTTAAAACATTACTATTTAAAATTTAAACACTTTAGCTTGGAATATCATCCATTTTAATAGTATTTTATCCTCTAGGAATTTTAGGAAAATATTGAACATCTTATGGTTCTTTTTATAGAAACTAGGCATCTAGACTCTTAAGAAGTTTTGGTATTCCATCCACCATTATTAAAAATAATGGAAAATTATCTAAAAACCATGAAGTGCAATCCCTATGTGATAAATTACATATTAAGCACAAATTTTCCACCCTATTACCCACAAGGAAACATTCAAGTTGAGGTATCCAATAACAAAATAATTAAGATTCTTAAAAACTCATCAATGATGTTGGTCATGATTGGAATTTATAGCTTAATTACACCCTTTAGGAATACCAAATCAACATTGACACTTTAATAGGTTTCACTCCATATTCCGTTTTCTATTTTTCTAATGAATTATTTACAATTGAGGTTAGGATACATTTTCTGCCTAACCTCATCTTAGAGGAGGATTATTAAGTAGCACAATTACATTAGCTAGAAATCCTCAAGGAGCATCATCTTACTTATATCAATTACCTAAAAGAATACTAGAATAGGTTGAATATTGGCTATAAAATTCATCCATGCTAGAGAGTTTGAGGTTAAAGACCCTATTCTTTAGAAAATATAAGAACACCACTCAAGATAGATAGAAGAAAGAGAAGTTTGAGCCAAAATGGTTAGGTCCCTATGTCATCACTACAAAGTTTAGGTTTGGAACACACAAGATAGCAACTCCTTAAGGCCATGAGATAGATGATATCATCAACATTATCCATATACACTCCTTATATGATTAATCTATTCATAACCCTCTTTAAAAAAGTACAAAAAAAAATAAATTTAATTCTAAAATCCAAAAAATCCTAAAATTTTAAAAATAGTAAAGAGAAATGAATTTGTCCAATGGTTAAGAATAGTCCTTTTGGCACCATGGGAAAGTACCAAGGTGAAAATATGAAACCAGACATCATGTATAGTAGGAAAGAGTATGCATCACTACATATTATGTCTATCATCATATTCCATCAATTGCATTATCTCCCTCACCTTGGATCATCCTCTTAAGTTCCTTATCAACATTTTATTTTCCTCCTAGGTACCATCATCCATCCCATCCGTTTTCACTACACCCTTTTCATGCATTTACTTGAACATCTATTACATTGCCTCATTTTAACTACTTAACCCTCCCCCCATCCATCCATCTACTTCCCATTATTTGCTCCATTCCACTTTATTCCATATCTACTACATACACTTTCCTTGATTTTGCACTAAAATGGGCACATCCCCTTGTTGGTGTTTCCTAAGGAATGGTTCCCACATATTTAGCTATTGTGGACAAGGAAAATGGAGTCACAATTTCTCTTAACCACACCTAAAAGGGGAATGAAGGAAGAGGATTCCAATTTCACAATGTTCACACTCAAGAACAAATCCTTGAGATTCCAATGTAAAAGGAGATTGAAATCTATCAAAGGAGATTGTTCCTAAGGCTAGAAATTGATAAAGAAGATAAACTATTCATGCAAAACTAAGGAAATGCAAGATGCTTGAAAACACGTTATGATACGCAAGAAGACCTAAATTGATAAATAGAAATACAAATAAAACAGAACAGGAAAGCAAAACAGAAAGTGTGCACCTAGAAATGTGTTGAAGACTAGAAATGTTGCTGATTCTAGAATTTTAACCTACTAGGACACTTACGCCATTCTAGGCAACTTAGTCCCAGATCTCGAAAACTATTTTGGAGCTCATTTCATCCAAATGGATATCTAGATCTATAGAAACTTCTGAAAAATATGTACAGTGGGACTAAGTCACCATTAATGGTGACTTATTCCACTTTGGCTTTTCTAAAAATCTGAAAGTGGAGTTGGAAGCTCTCGGTCTACACTTTTTATTCCTCCAGGTGTCCGGTTCTGAAAAATGCCAAATTCGGGCCTGAAAGTGGGTTTTTGTGTAGATTTTGACCTTTCCAATAATGAAATGACTCCAAAAAGTTTGAGACCCATTCTTCAATCATGTCTAAGCCATCCAAGCACCTAAATCTGCAATCACATAAAAAAAGATAGAAAATGTTGATTGTTAGGGATTGGGGGTTTGCCTTGGTCAAACCCCATTTAGGTAAATAAACCAAAATTATGAAATAAGATAATAAAGCATGAAATATGAAACAATACAATTATAAAATTGCCATGATGAGAGATCTATTGGAAACACAAGGGCAAACAACTGAGAGGGGGGGTGAATCAAGTGTCACAAAATTTCAAACTTATTAAACTTATTGACCTTATTCTAACATCTGATTAACAACCATGAAAGCATAAATCAACAACACATTAGAAACATGCATAACACCAAGATTTTTATGTGGAAACCCTGCTAGGGGAAAAACCATGGTGGAGGTCAGTCCACAAGATTATACCCTATTAAAAGTATAAAGAAATGTGAATGGGGAATGCGCATGCATTCAGGTGCATTGCCTAGAGCTCACTGTTCAATTACAAAAGGAAGAATCAATGTCTTACAAAATATTTGGATTACATCCATAGGAGTTTGAACTGAGAAAGTAGCATCTGCTAATGCCTAATTATAGTTCCTGTTAAGCACACGAACACTTCTTCACTCTTCTTCGCTCTTCTTCACTCTTCTTCACACTCTGCTCTACCTTCTAAATATTTAGAACATTGTTCACTCTCACCATGCCATAAAATGGTATAAACAATTGCTTATATATATCCACAACAAGAAATTACATCGCTACAAGTCAGCTCCAATAAAATAATAAAATTGAATACAAATGTTTGGCCCAAAACATAAATAATTATCAATGTGAATCAACCACCATCGGCCACAACATAGTGAGGACCCAAAATAATATCCTCAAACTCAAAAAACCTTCAATAATTATTCCATGAAGATTCACAACACGCTACAATCACCTTGTCGACCAAAAACATGAAAAACATGATCACACAAGAGAAAATATTCAATCGTGAACACACCGATCAATGCGAATGTACAACAAAGATAGAGAATGATATAGAAAAATCCACAAGCATCATGAATCACTAGAGAAGCATCCACAAAAATTTTCATTACCATAATCACATCACCTTGATTTAGGAACACCAACTGAAGCAATAGAAAAACTGTTTGACCACAAATCATCATAACACAATGAAATCTTCACACAGATCTCTAAAACTCAACATGGATAAACTAGATATACTCTAGAAAAAACCCTTTAATCTACAATCTATGATCATCAACATACTAAGCGAGCCATCAACATGTTGGTCATACTCAACTTGACAACTTGTAACTCTTTATTAGAATTTTCTCAATATCCTTGACATATATAGCCTCAAATGACATTAATGCTAATAGTGTTGACATCAATGACAACCACATATCAGCAACACAACAACAACATCCAACAATCTCCCACTTTGGCATTGATGGCAACACATGATGTGAAAAACACCATCAATCCAACTTTCTCTTAGAAATTTTCTCCCCCTTAGGTTTTGACTCTTCTCCCCAACTATGACTCTTCTCCTCACAAATTTGTTCACATGAATCTTCTCCCCCTTTGAAATCAATGAGAAAGATACACACAATATTTTAAACACATTCCAAAACATCTAACTACTCCCCTTGAGTAGCAACCACCACATCATCAATTTGGATCAAGATATGACAATGAAATGCACAGATTGATGCAATGCAATGCATCTTAGCTCTGATTAGGAGGGGTATTCACCCCTAGCTTCCCTCTGAGATACTCAAAATTATCCTTAGGAAAATGCTTTGTAAAGATATTTGCAATATGTTCCTTAGTAGGCACATACTCCAATCCGACTTCCTTTTCACTCACCTTCTCTCTCAAAAAGTGAAACGTGATAGATATATTCTTGGTATTTGAATGCAACACTAGATTCTCATAAATGTTAATTGCACTTGAATTATCACATAATATAGCAATGGGCTCATCATACACAACTCTGATATCTTTCAACATCTACTTCATCCACAATACTTGAGTGAAATTGTTAGCAGAAAGAATGTATTTTTCCTTTGCAGTAGACAAAGAAATGACATTCTGCTTCTTAGTACTTAACCATGAGATCGACTTCTTACCCAAGAAAAATACACCACCACTAGTACTCTTTATGTCATCCACATCTCCTACCCAATTAGCATCAGTAAAGGAACTCAAAGTAAAGTCATATTCTTTAGGATACCATAGGCCAAAATCAACCGTTCCCTTCAAGTATCTAAAAATACTCTTCATAGTAGTCACATGAGATTATTTAGGATCATCTTGAAATATAGCAACAATGCATACAACATTCATGATATAGTGTCTAGTTTGAGTCAAATAGAGCAATCCACCAGTCATGAATTTGTATCTAGTCTAGTTTTCTTTCAGAGAATCATCATTTTGAGTCAACTTGCATTCGGTCACCATAGGTGTACCAAATGAATTTGAATCTTCCATACCAAACTTCTTTAGCAATTCTTTCACATACTTGGATTGAGATATACAGATCCCTTTGTCTAGCTGAGTGATTTGTAATCCCAAAAAGAATTTCATCTCTCCAATCATATACATCTCAAACTCATTATGCATCACATCAGCAAACTTCATGCAAAAAAAATAATCTCCAAAAATGATATCATCAACAAAGACTTCAATAATCAAATCTTTATCATGATCAATCTTGAAATATAGATTACTATTAGCAGTACCTTTGTTAAATCCAAGTGTCAACAAATACTTATCCAATCTAGCTTTTCAAGTTCTTGGGGCTTGCTTAAGTCCATACAATGCTTTCTTCACCTGAAAAACCATATCTCCATGATCAATCAATTGAAATCCACCAGGTTGTTCAATATAAACTTCTTCTTCTAGTTCACCATTTTAAAAATATGACTTGACATCCATCTAATAAACCTTGAAGTTTTTGTACGCAGCATAAGCAAGAAAAAATCTCACAGCTTCAATCCTAGCAACAAGAGAAAAAGTTTCTTCAAAGTCAGTTCCTTCCATCTGTGAATATCCTTTACACACCAATCTTTCTTTGTTTCTAACAACTTCAAGTTTCTCATTCAATTTGTTTTGGAAGACCCATTTAGTTCCAATTACATTTTTGTCCTTAGGTCTACGAACAAGAATCCATGTATTATTCTTCTCATTTTTTTGTAGTTCTTATTTCATTGCTTCCATTCATTGCTCATCTTTGCATGTTTCATTGACATTACTAGGCTCAGTCTTTGAAATCAAACAATATTCGTCTGCAATTCTTCTCCTAGTTTGAACACCTTTTTTCTTATCACCTATAATCTCTTCTTCTAAATGATTTAGTCTAACATACCTTGGAGTCTTAGGATGTTCTTGAACTTCTAGCTCTTGTGATATCTCTTCTGCACTTTCACTAGTTCCTTGCTCTTTATTTTCTTGATTCAATGGAATGATCCACACTTGATCTAAGTATGAACTTTCTTTCATGTGACTGAACTATTATTCTGATCATCTAAATCATATCCATAGGTTTTGAATGGTCTAACTGTATCTTCATCAACCTTGAAATTAGCACTTTCAACCACTTTCCTCAATATCTTGTTGAAGCACCAGTAAGCTTTGCTTTTAGTAGAATAACCAAGGAAGATACCTTCATCACTCCTAGAATCAAAATTTCCTATATCTTCATCTCTTTTGATATAGTATTTACTCCCAAATATTTTGAAGTATCTAACAGTAGGCTTATGACCAAACCATAACTCATAAGAGGTCTTACTGGTATCACCTTTTATATGCACCCGATTGAGAGTGTAAACAATAGTACTCAAAGCTTCTCTCCAGTAGATATGAGGGTCATTTCCTTCAAGCATCATAGTCCTATTAACATCTAGAACTATCTTGTTCTTTCTTTCCACAACTCCAATTTGCTGAGGGGTCCGCAGAGCAGATAATTGTCTCTTTATCCCTGTTCTTCACAAAAAAAATTAAACTCACCAGAAATGGATTCACCACCTCTATCTGATCTCAGACACTTAATCTTCAAACCCGTCTCTGTCACAACCTTAGCCTTAAAAATCTTGAAATTCTCTAGGGCTTCAGATTTTTCTCTTAAGAAAGAAACCCACATCAATCTAGAATAATCATTAATGAGTAACATGAAATACTTGTCTCCTTATAAACTTCTGACTCTAGAAGGACCACAGGGTATGTGTAGGATCATGATGGGCCAAAAAGTGGTGATATGATGGGTATGTGTAGGGTATGTGGCTGACGACATTTTTTAACCCAAAATTGATGAAATGAAAATGGTTTTAAAGTAGATTCTCAGCTTTCCACCAATATAAATTATGCCTTACTTTGAATTTAATAAATAGTTATTATTCATTTTCTATTTGAATTATGACTAAAGTCTTGATTGATAGGCTAATTGAAAAACATCTATAGCTTTCAAATATTATCACATTTTTTGAATTAGAAACATGTCACATTCTATGCTTCACATACTATAGGATTAAAAAAAATGAATTTCATGAAATTTTGACCAAGTTAAGGTGGTTAGACATATGAGTTTTATATTTTTTAAAAGTTGTAATAAAAATTCATAATTAATTATTTACTTGGAAAAATATTACAAAAAAATATGCATCACATCGGGACATGAGTTCTCTACTTATATCTAAAATATTATCATTTTATTGTGGTTAGGGTGGTCAGACAAAAACATACTTATTTTTTCCCTAAAATTTAAGTACTACTGCATTGAAATTTCAAAATTTCACCAAATAGATTTAAAAAAAAAAAGCCTAGTATTTTAGAAACTAAATTCAATTTGCTACAGATTCTATACTTACATATTTTTGAAATAATATAGATAACTTATTTAAATTTTTATGTCAAGTTTCCTAACTCTAATTTTTCTGAACTTTTCACCACTTAAGGGTCTATTTTTTCTATGATGATCCTACACATACCCCACATAGATCAGTATGCACAAGCTCTAATACCTTATTTGAACAATGTTGTTTTCTCCAAAATGAAACTCTAGTTTGCTTCCCCAACTGACATTCCTTGCATATGGTATTAGTAGGCTTTACCAACTTAGGAAGATCTCTCACTGCCTGAGTAGAACTTATCTTGATAATATTGTCAAAGTTTGCATGACACAATCTCCTATGCCACAACCAACTTTCATCAACTTGAGAAATCAGAAAACTTTTAGTAGAAGCATTCAAGTGAAAGATATTACCCTTTTTTTTTGTACCTAAAGAAATCACATTTCCAGAACTTCCCAATATTCTACACTTTCCATTCTTGAATTGAAGATTGTATCCCTTGTCAACCATCTGTCCAACACTTAAAAGATTATGCTTTAAACCTTCAACATATAGGACATCATCAGTATTATTGTTACCATCAAGAGAAATGGATCCTCTTCCACAAATTACACCTGCTTTGTCATCACCAAATCTTACAACACCACCATTATACTTTTCCGGGCTCACAAATTTTCTTTTATCACCTGTCATATGATGAGAGAATCCACTGTCAATCACCCATTCATCTTTCTCTTCAACTCGAGTAGCTAGGGCTTTCACCACATTCATGCAACTAGCAGACTTAGTAGGTACTGGATCATTTTCCTTGATAGCAATAAATACCCATTCATCTTTACTTGCATTCCCTTTATTAGATTCATCATTTTTCACACCTTCATCAACAACATAATAACACTTTCTCTGGAATCTAGGCTTGTTAGGTCTTGGCTTAGGAACTCTTTTTGGACACCTTGAAGCAAAATGGCCTATCTTATTGCAAGAAAAGTATTTAAGATGCGATATCCCTTTGTACTTACCTTCTCCTCTGGCTTCCCTTTTGACAATAAGTGCTTCAAGCTCATTCAATACTCTTTCTTCTTCTTCAATCTGTCTCATTTCTTCCTCATACTTGAATACCTTTCTAGAATAGCTTTCTCCCAAATCATATCTTTGCTTATCTCTTCCAGAGGTAGTAGCTTTGAATGCAGATTCTATCTTAGTAAGAGCATCACAAAACTCACTTAACTCAAAAGCGGCAAGCTTACCAATCAACATCTCTCTGGTTACATTTGTCATAGTTCGGATCTCCTCAATAGTAGCAACTTTTTGTTTGTATGCAGTAGGAAAGGATCTAAGTACTTTAGCAACAATCTTTGATTCTTATAATGTTCCACTAGCACATCTGATATTACACACAAGTTCATTCACTCTTTGCATGAAAGCAGTAATTTTCTCATCTTCACCCATTTTCAATGTTTCATATTTCCCTTTCAGACTCTGCAACTTAGCATTCTTTACATGTGCATCACCTTCATACAAAGTTTCCAACTTTTTCTAGATCTCATAAGCAGTCTTCAAATCCATAACATAAGTCATCTTAGAATTAGTCAAAGCACTCAACGATGCTTTCTTAGCCTTGATATTGTACTCAACATCCCTAATCTGAACAGTAGTAGTAGGACCATTATGAGGAATAACATACCTATTGCTTGTAATACTCTAGTAAGCTTCACCAATGCATCTTAGATGACAGTCCATTCGAGCATTCCATAGAGAATAATTTGTTCCATCAAATCTCAGACTATCCTTCTTGTATGTCACCATCCAAATCACCTCAAGCTAGTAAGATTCTTCCAAGGAACCTGCTCTAATACCAATTGTTGGCAACACAAGGGAAGACAATTGAGAGGCGTGGGGTGAATCTGTTGTCACAAAATTTCAAACTTATTAAACTTATTAACCTTATCCTAAGATCTGATTAACAACCATGAATGCATAAATCAACAACACATCAAAAACACACATTACACCAAGATTTTTATTTGGAAACCCTGTTAGGGGAAAAACCACGGTGGAGGTCAGTCCACAAGATTACACCCTATTAAAAGTATAAAGAAATGTGAATGGGGAATGTACATGCATTTAGGTGCACTGCTTAGAGCTCACTGCTCAATTTCAAAAGGAAGACTCACTGTCTTACAAAAGATTTGGTTTACATCCACAGGAATTTGAACTGAGAAAGTAGCATCTGCTAATGCTTGATTACAGTTCCAATTAAGCACATGAACATTTCTTCACTCTTCTTCACTCTTCTTCACTCTTTGCTCTACCTTCTAAAGATTTAGAACATTGTTCATGCTCACCATGCCATCAAATGGTATAAACAATCATTTATATATATATGCAACAAGAAATTACAATGCTACAAGTCGACTCCAATAAAATAATAAAAATGAATACAAACTGTCGGCCCAAAACATAAATAATTATCAATGAAAATCAACCACCATCGGCCACAACATAGTGAGGACCAAAAATAATATCCTCGAACTCAAAAAACCTTCAATAATTATTCCATGAAGATCCACAACACGCTACAATCACCTTGTCGGCCAAGAACATGAAAAACATGAACACGTAAGAGAAAATATTCAATCGAGAACACACCGATCAATGCAAACATACAAAAAAGATAGAGAATGAACTAGAAACATCCACAAGCATCATGAATCACTAGAGAAGCATCCTCAACATTTTATGTTACCATAATCATATCACCTTCATTCAGAAACACCAACTGAAGCAATAGAAAAACTGTATGTTACATATCTTCATAACACGATCAAATCTTCACGCGTATCTCTGAAACTCAACATGGATAAACTATATATACTTGAAAACAAACCCTTTAATCCACAATCTCTGATCATCAACATACCGAGTGAGCCATCAACATGTTAGCCATACTAAATTTGACAACCTATAACTCTCTTTATTACAATTTTCTCAATATCCTTGACATATAGAACCTCAAATGACATTAATGCTAATAGTGTTGAAATCAATGACAACCACATATCAGCAACACAACCACAACATCCAATAAGATCTTGAATTGCTGTAACAATGGATGAAGATTCTTGCTCTTGAATACCTTAGAATTGAGGTTGAATGCTATCTTGAATGCTTGATTCTTGCTTGCTTGACTTCACAATATGAATGAATGATGAATGAATGATGAATGAATTGTGAATGAGATATGAATTAGGATTTAAATGTCTCCTTTTATAGAGGAGAGTGGCTAGAATAAGGATCATGATTAAGGGCCAAAATTAAATTAGGAAATAATTTAATCAAGGGTGGAGGTTAATTGAGAGAAGAAAGACATGGATAGATAAAGATTTGACGTGGAAGATAAGATTGGCACAAAAAAAGAGGTGATAGGAGAAACTAAATAATAAAGATAAATTAATTTAGGTGGCCAACATAGGAGAAATAAATAAAATATTAATTTTATTTATTTAGAAAGAAAGGTGAGAAAAAAGTATATAATTAAATAATTAAAAATAATTATTTAATTATAGAAGAAGAGGGAAAAACTTACTTTTGAATTAAAATAATATTTAATTCAAAAGTGGGGGGGGGGGGGGACCATTAGACATAAATTCTTAATAAAAGTCAAGAAAAGTGTGAAAGTCATTTACAATTCTTTACAACACCTTTACAAGACATGAATTTTATTCAATTTGAAAGGGTCCAAGACCTAATGTGGATGTGTAAAACACCTCACAACACTATATCAAGGTTATATTTAGTCCAATTTATCATTAATTATTCCAAAATCAAGCAAGGAAAAAGGGATACTATTTTAGTGTCCACATTTAGCCCCCACTTTAGTGAGAGCGTGAGCTTGCTTTAAACTCACATTAAAGTAGACATTCAAGAGGGGTCCAATTGTACCAATGCAGATTGTCTAGGATAAAAAAGATGAAGGAGGTAAACAAGCCCCCATGATCCAAGATCCTAAACCAAACCAACATAAGCATGAGAGGAAACACACAAGGTGAGTGATTTTCAACAAATCAAGACACAAAATCATGCAATGGAAATAACTATAAGGAAGAGAAGTACAAATGATAAAAAATAAAAAGGTGGAGAAAGTCACAACCGTTTTTCCAACACAATGTGGATCAAATCTAGGTTTTTTGTTCGAAAAATGCATACTCACTTTGAGGTGACAGAACTCATGGATGTCCATCGGGTGAGAATTCCTAAAAGGTGAGAAACATACACTCATGGCTTGTATGCACTCACACACACATAGGTGGCTATAAGGAAAGTCATGCCTCAGAATGGGCTTCCTGCTCAACCATACCAAAGTTATACCTCTTGATAAATTTAATAGGGTGCCACAAACTAAAATGACTTTTGTAAATGCTTTTGAATGTCATGTAAAAATTTTGTTAAAAGGGATTTTTCTTTGTTCATGTAAGGTCTTCTTGTTAGGGAGCATTGTGCCTAATGTCTCCAAGAGAGTACAAGTCAAAGTGTCATATTGTCTCCCATGGGATGTATCATTCACATCATGCCATGTTAGTAGATCGTACACTCTTGGACGACATCAAACCCAATGAAACCACCAAGAAGAGGACACATCACAAGAAAAAAGAGAGATCACACAATGGAATTTTTTCCAAACTATGTCGTCTATGTATTCCCCCACTTTAAAGCGGTTGCTACACCATTACTACGAGAAAATGCTTTAAATATTGTAGCCAATGATAAGTGAAAGGAGACATGAGAGCCAACATGGAAAGCCCTATTCTAGGTCATATGTTTTTGAATTGAGCTACATCATGAATAAGTATGTCACATGCAAGTCAACTTAAGGAATGTTGTCCACATCCCAAGCTTGCTCTTATGTGTTAATGAAAGGTTTACGACTAGGCAAAAGAGACAACGAAAAATGATAAATGAGGAGAAGGATAACTAACCCCTTGCCCCCACTTAGTGCAGGACAAAGGTGAGCCAAATAGGATGAAAGTATGTATAAGTTAGAGGAATTAGGTGCTTCAACACAAGGAAGATCACCACACTCCTTGAGATGTTGAATTTTGTTGTTTAAAGGCTTAGATAAAAATAGAGATACAAGAGATACCCCTAGACCTTTCTTGAAAGAGTATGATATGTTAGTTTCCATCATGTGTAGGAGGGAGATTTTATCCGATACCATAACAATCTTTCAATTTAGATGAAGGGAGTTTATGCTTCTGAGAAGAATTGGTTTCTTCATGAGAACACAAATCCTTTTTAATGTTATGTGTTGTCTCCCCATAATGGATGGGAGTTAGAGATCCCCCATCACTATCATAAGTTAATGTTATTGATGTAGAATGAAGTTGAGCATATAAAACACAAGGTTGTTGTGGTTTAAGTTATGATATTTCACACTCTCCCCCAAAAGGAAGGTGTGAAACCCCAATCGTTACTAGAACTTGCGTCTAAAAATGAATTGTTTGTATATGACTCTTTGGACCATGAGGGTGGGATTTTGGAAATTTTATTGAAAGGAGGCGTAGAATCTAATGACCCCCAATTATCATGAAAGAGTTTTTTTGTAGGTGAAGAATTAGCATCAACTTGTATAGGTTCAAGTTTTGATCTAGGAATGAAAGTATTAGGGGAGTTGGAAAGGTTGTGATTAGTTAATTCATAACTTCGTTCATCTGTATCAATTGTGTATATCTTGCTATTGTACTCAAATTTCATTACACGATGAAGGGTAGATGGGACTACTTTCAACATGAATCCATGGTCTCCCTTGGAGAATATTGTATGGAAGGGGTCCTTGCATGATATGTATAGAGGTAGGCAACACTACAGGTCTAACTTCAATAGGTAATGTGATCATCCCTAATGGTTTCCTATTAACATTGTCAAAGCCACAAATATGAACATCATTAAGTTGAATGAGCTTTTTTTCCATGCAAAGTTTTTTTAGGAGGTCCATGCTACAAACATTGATGTCAGCTCCATTGTCGATGAGAGTGTGCCTAACTAAAGTTTCATTAAAGATCACCTTTATCATCAAGGGTTCATTCTTGTTTTGAATCTCAAGCAAGGGTAATTCATGTTTAGGTAATGTGATTTTTGACTAGGTGACTTGCATGGGACGAGAAGAGGATGTTACATTATTCAAATTTATGTAAGATTGAATCTCCTTCTTTATTTGCATCATTTCTTAAAATAGAAATTTTATGTAGGTGATATTTGAATAAGTTTCCATATAGATATATTAGCAGGAGTCTTTTTAAGGTCTTCAACACTAGGTAATCTAGGTTGAGAAAAAGGTAATGACATGGGAGTGATGTGTGGTCCCCTATATTTTTGAGTCACTAAGTTACAACTTAGCTACTGCAAAACATTTTTACGATTAGATTTCATCAAGGATCTCAAGAAATCTCTTAATTTTTTGTGTGATTCACTAGTAGGAGGTGACTTAGGAATCTCACTAATTAAAGGAGATCGCACTTGTGTTGTCATAACCTCAAGAATATTTTCTTTATGTGCATGATTTTTAAGTGAAGGGTCTGATTCTAATGCCAGTTTATTATCTTCACCTAGGGAAGGTTTAGTGTTTGAAGGATATGTGTCAATGATCACATTTTCGTGCACCATGATATTCTCCCTAGGAGGAGAGTTGTTAGGAGAACTACAAGCAAAATTTTCTTGACATTCAAAGGTTGGTTCTTCTACAAGGACTTCATCACAAGTAGGGGAATGATAAATGGTTGAATTTTCTTGCTCAATAAGGGTTTCCCTAGGAGAAGGGGGGCAACTAAGATACCCATGGACTTCATTGATTGTGTTTTCTAACATGAAAGTATCTTCTTCACAACCAAGAGAGATACTAGGAGAAGAAAAAATGATATTTTCATGATTACCTATGGTTGTGTTGTGTTTTTCATCAATGTCTTGTCCACTAAGAGCGGTAAGAGGAGAGAAACAACTAGGATTCTCAAAACTCTCATTGATTGGTTCTTCTACCAAAATATCTTCATCACCAATAGGAGAGATATTAGGAGAGGAACAAATATGATCATTAGGAATGTCCAAGGTTGTATTCTCTTTCACTAAAACGCTCTCATAGGGAAGGGATATGAAATTTTTCTTGGCATGTCTAAATATGGAAGACACTAACATTATTTGAATAAAAATTAAAAGCACTTGTAACCATGTCATGCAATGCTTAAGAAATGTAAACAATGTATATCCAAAGATGCAAAACACTTTTATCCAATGTATACAAAAATTTAAGAATGCAAACAATGTATATCTGAGAATGAAAAGTAATTTTATCAAACTTATGCAAATTTTTATGAATAGAAACATTTGGTATGCAAAAATGAAAAGTACTTTTATCCATGTTATGGAAGACTTAAAAAATGTGAGCATTTTTAGATCTAAGGATGCTTGTAATTAAAATGATTTAAAAAATGACTACCCTAAATTGATGTTTTTGACCTAGATGCATAAAAGAAATGTTCCTGAAACTTTCCAAACTTATATTATATGATACTATGGACACGAAAAAAGTAACCCTTTTACTTTTTCTTGTTTTGTCCCTCCTTGTGCTTATTTGGCTCGATTTTACCTTGATTTAATGCTGTAATATGGCCCAAATATTCACATTAGGTCTTGAATCTTTATGAATCATTAAGACTTTATGATGTCTTGTGAAGGTGTTGGGAAGTGTTGTAACACATTTCTACACTTTTCTAAAATCTTCTTATTATAATTCATATAAATGTTCCCTTTTTATCTCTTACCAGGTCTTATTTTAAAGTGTTGTGAAGTCTTGTAACCAATTTTCATCCTTTTCTAGACTTTTCATCACCAAATACACCTTTATTATGCTTTATTTGGCCCCTTTATGCACTTATAGGTCATAATTAAGTGTATTTTTTAGTACAAACCCAACAAATAACATTAAAGAAAAAATAATTTTTGACACCGAATTGCATGCCTTGAGTGGGACCCATTCACCATGGGTGGTGAATGAGTCCCTCTTGGCACAAAATTAAAAATAATTTCAAAATTCTTTCGATTTTTTATTCAATAAGACCTTAGGTCGGCCTATGATGTTGTATTTTCAGGAATTGGGGCATAATTGTGTATAAATAAGTGTTTTTCTATTCATTTTAACCCCCACTCATCCAAGAATTCACTCAAGCATTCGTTCTTGCATTCAATTCATCTAAGAAATCATTTGAGCCTCATAACATCATTCAATCATTCAATTATCAAGCATCTTGGAGTATCCATTAACATATCTTCATATTTCAACAACAAGGGTTTGGTGAGTTCCTGACATTTGCATGTAATTTGTTCATCATTACTTTCTTACTTCATTTCATTATTAAGGGTTTGATTACCAAACTGGGGTTTGACGACTTGAGGCAAACCCCTATACTCTAACCCTTAACTAGTTTCCCCTCTTTGCATGTGTGTTTGTAGGTCTTGTAGGAAGATTTTTCAAAAAGAAAGGTGTTGAAAAGTGCTCAAATAATTCATAAAAGCTATTCAAGTCAAAAAAGACATAGTTGAAGCTTGGATACATCATTTAGCCTATTTTCTACAGTTTCAGTTCCGTCAACCCGACAAGTAGACAAGCATAGACATGGACCCACAAAGTTGACTTCATAATTTGTAGATTTCTATAGGTGGACTGATTCACCATCAATGGCGAATGAGTCCCACTTCTAGGTTGGAAAAAGTGTTTTTTAAGGTTTTCAGTTCACGACATCCCAAAACCTATTTTGTAGTAGAATTTACCAAAAGCAAGTCTAATTCACCATCTCTGGTGAATGAGTCCCAGTGGTCATCAACAATAATTATTGAAACATTAATGAACCTTCCTAGATCTTCTTTCAACCTCTAGGTGCACCCCTTTCAGTTTCATTAAGCTTTGTTTTCATTTGTACATGTTTCTAGTTCATGTTTTCATACAACATTATGTTTTCCAACACTTTGCATTTCTTGGTTTGCATTCAATAATTGATCTATTTCACTAGTCTTCTACATTTATTTCATTTCATCTAGGCATATCACCCACATCACATCCTTATTTAAATGTAACACTGCATTTTGGTCCCTAATCTTTACCCTTTTAGGTGAAAAACCCTAGAAGGGTCACAAGAATTTCGGGTTACCAAAATCTTTATTTACATTTTGGTGAACTTAACTTTAGAGAATTTTTACTTCTAATTTTAAGTGCATTTGCATCCTAGGTCTAGTTGGCATCAACATTGCATTAGGTTTTGCATTGTTTTGCATCCTAGGGTTTTATAAAATTGTATTAACTAGTTAAAACACCATATAGCCTTCATTTTTGCATTTCAAATCAATTAAACTGCATTTCTACATTTTCATTATAGTTCGGTATAACACAATCTGAAAAATATCAAATTGCATTTCAACTTTATGAAAATACTAAAAAAAATTATCTCTAGACTCATTCACCACCCTGGGCGAATCAGTCCAGTTGCACATTTTGCACTGTGTTTTCTGGCATTTTCTGGGCATTTTTTACATTTCTATTTTTTGTTATTACATCTCTATTACAGTTTCCAAAATTTCTATTATTAGCATTTTATTACTCCTAGTTTGCATTTCATTTGAATCCACCCTGCCTTTAGTAGCCCTTGTATGAGTGTTTTGTTCCCTATTGATAATACTTTAGTGAGAAGAAGTTCCCGACTCATGGCCTCCCACGATAGCACACTTTTTTTGGACCTTGGGTTGTCTTGAGCTACTACTCCTAGTGTTGCCAATAGTGCATTAGGCATGGATCGCACCTTTAGCAATAATTTTCCTTCCCATAACATGCAAGTTGATAGACAACATGACCACGTTCCGCAAGAAAAAATATCAACATTCATGAGGAATTAGCACATTTGCAACAAAACATGTGTCTTGAAAACATTTCAACCACTGCAATTTCTGCTATAGATAACATCCATCGTCTACTTGAATGTAATGAAGGGTTAGATGTTATGAAATAAATTGTTGAGATATACCATAAACGCATTCCTTCCACCTCTAGTGCATATCAACCATCTAACACTGTGGTTAGCCAAGGAGGACCTTACACTCCTCCCCATTCAAATGTAACATACATACCTTCCTATACCACTCCCCAAGTAACAACTACAATGCAACAAGTTAGCAATGTGATTCCTTCCTTGACTATTGCTACTAGCATTCTTAATTCTTCAATGGCATCACATGTTTTCTATTCTTCCACCATACCACCTATTAGCATTCCATTCACTTGTCCTACTACTACATACAATCCATCACCATTCTCTCTTCCACCTCCTACCACCTATCTTGATCCTCTCATCACACAACTCTTCCAAACAGTTTCCTCCATGCAACAACAAATATCCACCATAAGCCAAAGTCAAAATGCTCCACCCACCTATTATGTCTGTAGCAACCCATTATCTTTAGAAATATTAAGAACACTGATGCCACATGGAATTGAGATACCTAGATTTGAGAAGTACAACAGGAAGGGTGATCCTACTAATAATGTTAATGCTTACACAACTTTATGTAGTGATTTTGTTCTCGATGATAAGCGGTTGGCCAAATTGTTTCCTAGAACCTTAAAGGACACTGCCTTGGAGTGGTTTTCAAACTTACCAAACAATTCAATCTGTTCATTCAATGAACTAGTTGATGCCTTCATAAATCATTTTCAAGTGCACATGACTCCCAAAAAGACATTGGATGATCTCATGAGATGTAAAAAAAATGCAGATGAAAAAGTAACTGATTTCATCTCATGCTAGTAGTCACTATATGCCCAAATTGATGTCCAAGTTCCCGATCCCCATCTCCAAAAGATGTTTATTAAAAATTTTGCAAAATCACATCCAAGATAAATTTACCATGATGAATTTTCCCTCTTTCATGCACTTTTTCACAACCCTTTGTTACTATCACAATTTGATTAGTAGTCATGATGCCAATTCCACTACTAACCAAATTGAAAAATCTAAACCAAGCACTTCAAACAATTCACAACCATTTCGATAACCAAACAAAGGATTCTTACAATTTAACCACCTCAACCCATCAACAACCAGGTAACAACTATTAAAGATGCGATACCTTTTACCTATGGAGATCCAAAGAGATAGTTTAAACCTTTACCAGAAAGTCTTCATAATGTGTCATGACCCAATTATTGCAGCAACAGATGATTACATTACCTAACATTAAACCATTGGATCCAACTAAAAGTTTTCCTCCAACCTTTCAACCCAATGCTTATTTCCATTATCATAGACAAAACGGACATGACACAGAACAATGTAAGCATTTTAAACACACAGTACAAGAACTCATTGATATTGGCCATCTATCTATTTCAAATTTTAGTATTAAAGGCAACCCGTCTATTGCCCCACCCAATCAAAATTTACAAATTTTTACCAATCTGATTCCTAAGCATACCATGTCATTTGTCAAAGCCAGTGAAACTCAAAACACCAATGTGATGACTATTCATAAAACTATTGAACATCTTGATCCTATTACACATATCACTTCTCTTAATCCTATGACCAATTTGGTAGGAGTGATAGACATTATCCCTCATAAGGGCTAACCTAAGAAAAATATTGATATTACTTTCTCTTCTAAGGACATTCTTCTGAATCTTCCCGATGGTCCTCTTTACATAGCCGACCGTATTTATGATAAGCCCACTAATGGGATACTCATAGATCCCATCTATGGCGAGAATGTGATCACTGAGGAATTTTTGGTATTACATGATCTTTAACAAGATATTTATGACAAACCCAAAGCGTGGATCAAAACACACAATGGTTTTGCATGCCCTATGATAGGATCGATCATCCTTCCATTACAGATAGGACCTAAGACAATGGATGTAACATTTTCCATCATTCCATCTGTAGCTAGGCCATCTATGGCTTCGTTTGATGAAAGTTGTTATGTAGTACCCCTCCATTTATGCTTATGTTTTCTGCTGATATGTTTTCATACTGTTAGACTATGGTACTTTGTTTGGATATTTTGATCGCTGGTTTTGAGCGACAGTGGATTTATTCTCTGACATGATGATACATTGTATGGTGATATTTGATTTATGATATGATTTGAGATAGTGTAGATGTTTACTTTCAGTTGATTATTGCTATGTATATGTTTTTGATGGACTAACTATTATTTAATTCGTCAGTCTGATGTGATGTGTATTGGTGTGGAGAACAGAATCGCATCACTCGCTTGTGAGTGCCCTGTGATGTCTGTGATTTTCTCCATACGGTGTGCCTGTACAATGGTTTATATACATATATATATATATATATATATATATATATATATATATATATATATATATATATATATATATACGCATGTTATTGCTTGGTTGCAAGATTGGAAGTACATGACACCAACTCCACCTGGTTACTCAGGTCTGAGCATGTCAAGACTCAATAGATATGTTGATTGGGAGGTAGTAGTTTGGTTCATCCTAGTCTAGTCTATAACTCGATCATAGTACATCATTTGCTTTAGTTCTGAGTCATAGGTTGTCTTGTATTTTTCTGTTTGGTTTAATTGCTTAAAGGGAAAAATGTCGATTTTAATAATAGTTTATTATGTTTTATTTACTGTTATTTAAATTGATTTTTAATGTTGAAGAAAAATAGTTTTGCAAGTTATTTAATTAATTAATTAGTTTGTTTGGTTAAATGGTTTGATCATAAAGATTAAATTTATTTAATTAAATAAATTAGTTAATTAAATTAAATTGTATTAATTTTGTGTGAATAAATTCAATATTTAAATTAAATATTTGGTGGAAATGGCAATTTTAATTAATAAATAAATTTGCATTTGAAAATTGTAAATTTTAAAATAAATTAAATTAATTAATTAAAATTCATGCAATTTGAAATAGGCAAGATTGCTGAGAAGTGGTTGAGAAGATATTTTGCACTTCTCAACATGTGTGCCAGTGCATTTATTGATTATTGTTGAAGAATTGTTCATGGAGGTTAATTTGGATCTGGAAATACACAGAGGATATACAATTTTTCTTCATGGGAAAAATAATTTTTGAGCTCTGTAAAACTCTCTGTATATGCTTTTTGGTATTTTGTTGCAAATTTGTGAAAAATCTCTGGTTGCTATTCGGGTTTTGTTTCTCGGGAAAGAATTCAAGAAGCTACAGACAAAGTTCTTTACCAGTCAGTTTTCTGAAGCACAGGAAAACATGTAATCTTCTTGTGAATTATTTTATTTGTTTTGAAAGGAAATGTCTGTGAAAAGAAATTATATTTTGTCGTGTGAAAATTTGATGATTTCAGAAAGCTTCTGTAGAATCTTCTCTGTAGGAAGTATTTAAAATTTTGTGGGGAAAATATTTGTTGAAAGAGAAAATTAAACCTCTGGGGTAAATTAGGATTTGAATGAAAATATACTATGCGTGTTTCTTTAAAAAAAAACCCTGATGAAATTTGACAGTTTCCCCTATTTCCCTTGAAAACCTTGTTGAAACTTCTGTAGAGTTTTCTTAATATTTTTTGTATGAAAACCTTGTTGATATATATATATATATATATATATATATATGTATATAATATATATATATATATATGTATATAATATATATATATATATATGTATATAATATATATCATATTTATAAATTGGATTGTGGGAAGAAACTTATTTAAATTATGTGTTTATTTAAATTTAATGGAATCGCCGTACGGGCGAAGTCGAGGGTTTCATTTCCTGTTTTTTTTTAAATGTTATTGAATATTAAAAATTGCAAATTTTAGACGCGAATTCTGTTAAAGTTTATTTTGAATGTTAAATTTTTTTTTTAGAATGTATTGTATTGGGGCCGCGGGTCTACCCCACAACCGCCCCCATATGGGGTGATGTCTGTGGAGGCAACCGGTGCTGCCCTCACAGGCAGCGGCGGCTGTCTCACAGCCGCCTCCCCATATGGGGAGGGCTGTTCATTCACAGCCGCGGGCTGTGTACACTATGTACACAACCGCGACTTTATAATACGCATTTATTCTGTGTTCAAACTGGAAATTACAGATTTTGCTTTATTTCGACTATTAAATCCAATTAGGGTTTCAGTGTTATTGTTAAATATTTATATATATTTGTATATATATATTATATATATATGTATAAATATATATTATATATATTATATATATATGTATATATGTATATGTATATATATATGTGTATTGTGTATATATATTTAATGTTGAGAATATTTGATTAAAATATTAATGAGGAAAAGTTTATTTTGGAAAAATGAGAAATAAGAATTTATTTGTATTTAGATAGTTATGCATATAATGTTTTCAATGAGCATAATTATTAAATGTTTTGAGAACTGTTATTAAGTAAAAATTAAAATTAGAAATAGATACTTTGTCTCTTTTAATTGTTTGACTGGATTTAATATATCCCAATGATAGATGTGTATTCGTTTTTAAGTTGTTTTAAACTTTTATTGGGTAAAAAGGGAAAATTTATCTTTACGTGATTTTAAGTCTTCCAGTTGCAGTCTCTTCAAAGGAGTAAATTTTATTTTGGTTCCATGTGATTGAACAAATTAGGGTAGTGCACCTATTTTGTGAACAAATTGTGATGCTTATTGTGATTTATCTGGTATTAAAATGTTGAAATTTGTGCACTTTGTCTACCCTAGATAGGAAACTTAGATTCTTTTGTTATGTTTAGAGGAGTGGCTTTTTGTAAGGGCCGACACACAAAGTGGTGTCAGGGTAACTTGCAAAGAGTTAGTAAGTCAGTGATAACTAAAGAACACAGTAGTTAGAATTAAAATCCTTAACAAGATGTTATGCCTCACTTATTGACTCTTGAGCTAGTTCAGTCTTGAGTATAAGATGAGAAGGTCTGGAATGGAAAATCGGTGTCTTGTTTCTTTAAGAGACATTCGATTCCACAATAGTATGCAATAGGGGCCGGGTTTCGTAAGAGGTTACCAGGGTAACCCAATGTTGGGGTCCGGAACCTAGGAAGAAACACTAGGGTAACCTTTGCAATATTGTGATGACACTCCACCTAAAGTAACAGTTAACCTTGTGTATGTAGTACATTCAATTATCTAAAATCTGGAAGCAATGTAACCATTAGATAGTGTGTACTAGTGTCTAGGGTTAGTAGATTATGTCTAGGTAACCATATTACTATCTCTTAGCATGGGGGGTGGACCTACGGGTACCACATGGTTGGGTGGAATGTGCACCTTACTCCGTTGGGTCCCTAGTTTGTGATCATGGCAATGGGAGCTTCATGGATGGAGAGCTCATACTTGGAAATAGTTGTATTTTCTTTATTACATTATTGTAAAATATCCCTCAATTGTTATGAGGTGAACACTTGTAAAAAGTAATTATTATTGAACTACCTCATCAGATGGATGAGTATTGTATATTTTATCAAATGCAATGTAAGGAAATGTATTTGTACTTTATGTTATCTTGAATGGAATTCCAAATGTTATACAATGTTTATCTTTAATGTTCATGTTAATGTTAATTAACTATAAGCAATGCGAAATACTAAAGTCGTCTATGGAAACTCAAAGTAGTGTAACGTCGTGTAACTTAACGAATGTATGCAATTAATTAACTTAATAATTATACTTTAAAAAATAAAAATTATTTCATCTTTACACACTATTGCAACATTCCTTAGGTTATTATGACGGGGCATTACATATTGGTATCACAGCCAAGGTTACAAACACTGGATGCTCTAGGTAATCGTGAGCCCATTAGGTTGACCTTGTACGTAGTGTCACAACTGTTAGCCTTGGTTGAATAGTATCTAAAACTCGTTATTGTTATGTGTAGGAACATGCCTAGGCGAGGTGGAAGAGGTCGTGGTAGAGGTTGAGGTGGAGGCCGAGGGCCAATCCCTCAGGTTACTCCCCCTCTGAGGCCTCATCATAGTGATTAGGCAGAGAAGTTGGATCAGAGGAATGAGGGACAAAATTCTGAGCAGTCAGGAGTAGAGGGTTCTCAGATTCGTCCTTTATTAGAGGAGGTCCTAGCTCGTCTTGGACCTAGACAGGAAGATGAGCAGTAGGTCGTCAGAGAGAGATAGATCTCCTAGGAGAGTAGATGACTCAGTACATCAGGATGCTATTACTGTAGGACACATGAGGGATTTACTGAGGGCATGCCATCCTACCTTTGATGGTACAGGAGGTGGCTTAGAGGTAGAGACCTGGCTACTAGATTTGGGTAGATGCTTCGCCATGCACCCTTATGGTAACAATACCCGTGCGAGATGCGCTATTATGCATTTGAGAAGATTCACCTCTACTTGGTGGCGCCTGGAGGAACAAAAGCTCCATTTGGATATTAGGTCAGTGTCTTGGGAGATGTTTCTCGAGAGGTTTAGAGCACGGTTCCTATCGGAACACTGGAGGCAGCGACGGGCTGACGAGTTCCATGATCTACATCAGTTGGCTCTTTCTGTAGAGCAATATGAACGTAGGTTCTATGAACTCAAGCAGTATGCTGGTATTGGCGATGATGAGCCTATGCTAGTACAACACTTTATCAGGGGTTTAAATGCCTGCATTAGTGGTGGTGTCTGAGTCTTTGAGCCAAAGACTATGGAAGTTGTGGTGGAGAAGGCTCGCATAGTGGAGGAGAACCTTGTTATGGCATTAGGTGGTCACATAGGAGTGCAGATTGGCAGTCTCCTATAGCAGGTTTTAGTCCTTAGGGTGGATAGGCACAAACAGGAGGTTCCTCTAGGAACCAACAGACACCCACAAAGGGTGGGTAGTAACAACAACGTACACCTCAAAATAATGACAACCCACAACCACAGGATGGTAATAGCCCTCAGAGTGTGCAATCTACTGTCAGTAGGGGTAGTTTCCAGCAATCTAATGCACCTTCAGGTGGCAGAGGATTCGGTAGAGGCACAGGTTGTTACTCATGTGGGCAGCAGGGACACATAGCTAGGGAGTGTCCGATGAGAGGTTCTTCAGGTTTTGGGCCTCGACCTATAGTTTCAGAGCCTACAGTGGGAGATGCAGGCAGGTCACATGGGGTGTTTACCATAGTGGGTAACCACCAGGATGAGCACTAGGGTGCAGTTGGAGAGGTTCCTGATGGAGGACCATCATCATTTTTTGGGAACCATCCACGCCCTTCTTCATCGGGGGTTGATCCCAAGGGGTCGAGACATTGACTGAGCACTGATTCAGAGGGATCTTAGTGGCTAGTCTTCCATTTCTTTGAAGGACCTATTTTAGATGTGTATGTGTTATTATTTTGCTACTAGCAGGCTTCTAGGAGTAAGCCTGATCCTAGGGGGGAGGATGTAGTACCCCTCCATTTATGCTTATGTTTTTTCCTAATATTTTTTCATACTGTTAGACTATGGTACTTTGTTTGGATA
Organism: Sequoia sempervirens; assembly: GCA_007258455.2. Lineage (NCBI taxonomy): Eukaryota > Viridiplantae > Streptophyta > Pinopsida > Cupressales > Cupressaceae > Sequoia > Sequoia sempervirens. Next base: position 31,317 of record VDFB02231974.1, read on the forward strand.
TTTTGATCACTGGTTTTGAGCGACAGTGGATTTATTATGTGACATGATGATACATTGTATGGTGATATTTGATTTTTGATATGCTTTGAGATAGTGTAGATGTTTACTTTTAGTTGATTATTGCTATGTATATGTTTTTGATGGACTAACTATTATTTAATTCGTCAGTCTACTGTGACGTGTATTGGTGCAGAGAATGAAATCGCATCACTCGCTTGTGAGTGCCCTGTGATGTCCATGATTTTCTCTGCACAGTGTGCCTGTACAATGGTTTATATACATATATATATATATATATATATATATGCATGTTATTGCTTGGTTGCAGGATTGTAGGTACATGACACCAACTCCACCTGGTTACTCAGGTCTGAGCGTGTCAAGACTCAACAGATATGTTGATTGGGAGGTAGTAGTTTGGTTCATCCTAGTCTAGTCTATAACCCGGTCATAGTACATCGTCTGTTTTAGTTCTGAGTCATAGGTTGTCTTGTATTTTTCTATTTGGTTTAATTCCTTAAAGGGAAAAATGTCAATTTTAATAATAGTTTATTATGTTTTATTTACTGTTATTTAAATTGATTTTTAATGTTGAAGAAAAATAGTTTTGCAAGTTATTTAATTAATTAATTAGTTTGTTTGGTTAAATGGTTTGATCATAAAGATTAAATTTATTTAGTTAAATAAATTAGTTAATTAAATTAAATTGTATTAATTTTGTGTGAATAAATTCAATATTTAAATTAAATATTTGGTGGAAACGACAATTTTAATTAATAAATAAATTTGCATTTGAAATTTGTAAATTTTAAAATAAATTAAATTAATTAATTAAAATGCATGCAATTTGAAATAGGCAAGATTGCCGAGAAGTGGTTGAGAAGATATTTTGCACTTCTCGACATGTGTGCCAGTGCATTTATTGATTATTGTTGAAGAATTTTTCACGGAGGTTAATTTGGATCTGGAAATACACAGAGGATATACAATTTTTCTTCACGGGAAAATAAAATTTTGAGCTCTCTAAAACTCTTTGTATATGCTTTTTGGTATTTTGTTGCAAATTTGTGAAAAATCTCTGGTTGCTATTTGGGTTTTGTTTCTCGGGAAAGAATTGAGGAAGCTATAGACAAAGTTCTTCACCAGTTAGTTTTCTGAAGCACAGGAAAATAGGTAATCTTCTTGTGAATTATTTTATTTGTTTTGAAAGGAAATGTCTGTGAAAAGAAATTATTTTGTCGTGTGAAAATTTGATGATTTCAGAAAGCTTCTGTAGAATCTTCTCTATAGGAAGTATTTAAAATTTTGTGGGGAAAATATTTGTTGAAAGAGAAAATTAAACATCTGGGGTAAATTAAGATTTGAATGAAAATATACTGTACGTGTTTCTTTAAAAAAAAACTGATGAAATTTGACAATTTCCCCTATTTCCCTTGAAAACCTCGTTGAAACTTCTGTAGAGTTTTCTTAATATTTTCTGTATGAAAACCCTATTGATATATATATATATGTATGTCATATTTATAAATTGGATTGTGGAAGAAACTTACTTAAATTATGTGTTTATTTAAATTTAATGGAATCGCCGTACGGGCGAAGTCAAGGGTTTCATTTTCTTTTCTTTTTTGAAAAATGTTATTGAATATTAAAAATCGCGAATTTTACACACGAATCCTGTTAAAGTTTATTTTGAATGTTAAAAAAATAAATTAGAATGTATTGTATTGGGGCCGTGGGGCTACCCCACAGCCGCCCCCATATGGGGCGACAACTGTGGAGGCAGCCGGCGCTGCCCTCACAGGCAGCAGCGGCTGTCTCACAGCCGCCTCCCCATACGGGGAGGGCTATTCATTCAAAGCCGCGGGCTGTGTACACTGTGTACACAGCCGCGACTATATAATACGCGTTTATTCTGTGTTCAAACTGGAAATTACGGATTTTTCTTTATTTTGAATATTAAATCCGATTAGGGTTTCAGTGTTATTGTTAAATATTTATATATATTTGTATATATATTATATATATATGTATAAATATATATTATATAATATATATATATATATATGCATATATGTATATGTATATATATATATATGTATTATGTATATATATTTAATGTTGAGAATATTTGATTAAAATATTAATGAGGAAAAGTTTATTTTGGAAAAATGAGAAATAAGAATTTATTTGTATTTAGATAGTTATGCATATAATGTTTTCAATGAGCATAATTATTAAATGTTTTGAGAACTGTTATTAAGTAAAAATTAAAATTAGAAATAGATACTTTCTCTCTTTTAATTGTTTGACTGGATTTAATATATCCCAATGATAGACGTGTATTCATTTTTAAGTTGTTTTAAACTTTTATTGGGTAAAAAGGGAAAATTTATCTTTACGTGGTTTTAAGTCTTCCAATTGCAGTCTCTTCAAAGGAGTAAATTTGATTTTGGTTCCATGTGATTGAAAAAATTAGGGTAGTGCACCTGTTTTGTGAACAAATTGTGATGCTTATTGTGATTTATCTGGTATTAAAATGTTGAAATTTGTGCACTTTGTCTACCCTAGATAGGAAACTTAGATTCCTTTGTTATGTTTAAGGGAGTGGCTTTTTGTAAGGGCTGACACACAAAGTGGTGTCAGGGTAACTTGCAAAGAGTTAGTAAGTCAGTGATAACTAAAGAACACAGTAGTTAGAATTAAAATCCTTAACAAGATGTTATGCCTCACTTATTGACTCTTGAGCTAGTTCAGTCTTGAGTATAAGATGAGAAGGCCTGGAATGGCAAATCAGTGTCTTGTTTCTTCAAGAGACATTCGATTCCGCAATAGTATGCAATAGGGGCCGGGTTTTGTAAGAGGTTACCAGGGTAACCCAATGTTGGGGCCCGGAACCTAGGAAGAAACACCAGGGTAACCTTTGCAATATTGTGATGACACTCTGGCTAAAGTAACAGTTAACCTTGTTTATGTAGTACATTCAATTGTCTAAAATCTAGAAGCAATGTAACCATGAGATAGTGTGTACTAGTGTCTAGGGTTAGTAGATTATGTCTAGGTAACCATATTACTATCTCTTAGCATGGGGGGTGGACCTATGGGTACCACATGGTTGGGTGGAATGTTCACCTTACTCCGTTGGGTCCCTAGTTTGTGATCATGGCAACAAGAGCTTCATGGATGGAGAGCTCGTACTTGGAAACAGTTGTATTTTCTTTATTGCATTATTGTAAAACATCCCTCAATTGTTATGAGGTGAACACTTGTAAAATGTAATTATTATTGAACTACCTCATCAGATGGATGAGTATTGTATATTTTATCAAATGCAATGTAAGGAAACGTATTTTTACTTTATGTTATCTTGAATGGAATTCCAAATGTTATACAATGTTTATCTTTAATGTTTATGTTAATGTTAATTAACTATAAGCAATGCGAAATACTAAAGTCATCTATGGAAACTCAAAGTAGTGTAACGTCGCGTAACTTAACGAATGTATGCAATTAATTAACTTAATAATTATACTTTAAAAAAAATAAAATTATTTCATCTTTACACACTATTGCAACATTCCTTAGGTTATTATGACAGGGCATTACATGTTCCTTCAGTCATACACAAATGTTTAAACTTTTTTCATCAAAATGACATATTAACTATTAACCATAGTGGATTTAACCCCTTATCTACTAAAGGTAACTTCTCCTTAGAAGCCTTTTGGCAAGAGCCCATGGAACCTATAACACCTCGCAAAGATTTCTTTTTCATTGCTTATCAAAAGTTTAAAGCAAAGAAAATTGTCGAGTTGTCCCTCCGTAACCAATCCCCATCCACTTCTAACACTCCCATCCTCAATGAGATAATGCTTCATCTAGAACCTGAACCCCCAACTCTAGATCAACCAAAAATAAACACTTCACCTTCCTCATCCAAATGTCCAAGAGATAATGAAACTAACCCCATCATGGCCCCTCACATAAAACAGGTTTATAAATTAAAAGAGAAAGTGATTGACCCTCCTCACATGGTTGCTTCTATTCCTCCCTTTAGGGAAGAAAACGAGCCTATCGTGGATCAGCCCACTCTTACACCCACACAACATAAAAATAGAATCAACAAAAATCAAGGTGCTAGGGAACATAGGTGTCAACGTCATCTCCTTGCTCATCATTAACAAACTGAAGAAAACAAAGAAAATCAACATCAAAATTTGATAGAAGCAATACATAATGACCCTCCTCCCCAATCACAACAAAATGATTTGATACAACAACCACAACTCCTAATACACCTTTCATTGGAAATTAACATCTATCCTCCAATCGTGATTAATCTGGATGACAATGATTAGATCTTTAAAATAGACGAAGAGGTGCATAATGATCTGAATACATTATTTTCCTCTTCCATGAGATTAAATGGAAAATCTCCTACAACAAGTGTAGAACTTGGTACTTCCCCTAGTTCAGCACTTGCAATTGTCCCTTTGGATAGTCAACCACTCTCGCAATACACTAAACATGATTGGGAGGTAGATGACTTGATCATCAATTAACTTGCGTATGTCTTACTAGTCTTTTGCATTTTATTTTGCATGTGTTTATTGTGTTCCCCCATGATGTAACATTTTATTTTCTCTCTCTCTTCATGCAATTCTTCTATTTGTACCTTCATTCTTCTATATGTCATGTATTTCTTTCAATTTTTATGTATTCTTTTTCACCTTTGTTTTGTGTTTTCCTATTGGGGATGACACAAAGTGTAGAGATGCCCTATGTCTCTTCCATGTTGAGCCAATTGGTACTTTTACTATTCTTTTTAGCTTTTGTTTTGTGTTTTCCTTTTGGGGATGACGCAAAGCTTCAAGAAACCCTATGCCTGTTCCATGTTGACCTAATCGATCCTTTTACTATTCTTTTTCTTTTTTGTTTTATTTTTTCATTTTGGGGATGACACAAAGTGTAGAGACATCCTATGTCTCTTCCATGTTGACCCAATGGGTCCTTTTACTAATCCTTTTCACTTTTGTTTTTTTTTTCCTTTTGGGGATGACACGAATCATAGAGACACCCTATGTCTCTTCCATGTTTACCCAATCAGTCCTTTTAATTTTCTTTTTCTCTTTTATTTTATGTTTTCCTTTGGGGATGATGCAAAACATAGAGATGCCCTGTGTCTCTTCCATGTTGACCCAATCGATCCTTTTACTTTTCTTTTTCACTTTTATTTTGTGTTTTCCTTTTGAGATGATGCAAAGTGTAGAGATGCCCTATGTCTCTTCCATGTGGACCCAATTGATTCTTTTACTTTTCTTTTTCACTTTTGTTTCTTGTTTTCCTTTTGGGGATGATGCAAGGCATTGAGACTGAAATGTCTCCTTCATGTTGACCCAAAACCTTTTCCTTTTATTTTGCTTTTGCATTTTCCTTTTGATTTTGTTTTTCCTTTTGGGTATGATGCAAAGTGTCGAGACATCCTATGTCTCTTCCATGTTGACCCAAAATGGACTTTCTTTTTATTTTGTTTTTGGTCTCTTTGTGTCATTCTTCCAGTTCTATGTGTATTTTCAAAATGATAATAGTTATGAGATCTTTAATAAAAACATTACAACAACGAGCATACTGACCCCAAATCCATAGATCCGTTATGTGTTTGGTGTGTTCCTTTTTGTGGGCAACCCCTCTTTCTTTTGTTTATTTTCCTTCACATGACGTAGCCTTACTCAGAAACATATGACTTGGCATAGGGGTTTTCCAAGTTGGCTCTCATGTCTTGTTCCATTTTGCATTTTTCATTTGCTACTTTAAAGTAATTGCTCACAACATGGTGTATAGTAATTCCTTTAAAGTGGGGGCATACATTGGAATTATTCATTTGCATTTTTCTTGGTTCTTAGTGCATTCTTGTTACTTCATACGATGCATTTTTCACTTTCTGGATGAAATTGGGTATAGTGTCCTTCGTAAGCACGATTTATCATAGCATATTGCATTCCTCTTAGTGGCATGATGAAACACACTGCATCCCCTAAGTTACGAATATTCTATTCTTTGATCGGTCCTCTTGGAGACATTAGACACAATGTTCCCTATGTTAAGACCTCGCATGAACTAAGCAAGACTCATTTGAACATTCCTTTTGCATGTTAAATTTTTCATTTACATGGCCATCTTGCATAACACAGCTTGCATGCCTGTCGTGCCATTGCATTTTTTCATGAATTCTAAGCATACAAAGCTTTTCTTGTCTCATGAAACATGAAATGAAATTTTTCTTTATGGCACCTTATCAAAGTTATTGAGAGGTATAACTTTGATATGGTTGAGCGGGAAGCCCATTTTGAGGCACGACTTTCCCCATAGCCACCTTGTGGATTTCTCACCCCATAGACAACTAGAAATTCTGTGGACCCAAAGTGAGTATATTTGGGCCTTCTCACCCGGTGGATAGCCATAAGTTCCATTGTCCCAAAGTGAGTAAAACATTTCTTGTTCTAAATAAATAGCCTAGATCTAACCCACAACGAGCTAGATAGACAATCAAAGCTTTCTCTTCTTTCCTTCATTTCTTCTCATCACTTTCATGTATGTTCCTTTGCACTTATGATTGATTTTCCATGGGATCTTGATCCTGGGGACTTGATCATCCCTATTGATTATTATTGTTCCATCTTATGAAGCATTAGTACATCTGAACTACTCCTGAGATGCATTTCTCTACTTTAGTGTGATTTTGAAGCAAGTTCATCCTCTCACTAAAGTGGGCACTAAGTGTGCTTATTTGGCTTGATTTAACCTTTATTTCATGTTGTAATATGGCCCACATATTCACATTAGGTATTGAATCTTTATGAATCATTAAGACTTTATGATGTCTTGTGAAGGTGTTGTGAAGTGTTGTAACACATTTCTACACTTTTCTAGACTCTTCTTATTATAATTCATATAAATATTCCCTTTTTATCTCTTACCAAGTCTTATTTTAAAGTGTTGTAAAGTCTTGTAACCAACTTTCACACTTTTCTAGACTTGTCATCACTAAATACACCTTTCCTATGATTTATTTGGCCCCTTTATGCACTTGCGGGTCATAATTAAGTGGATTTTGAGTACAAACCCAACAAACAACATTAAAGACAACTTAATTCCTGACACCCACTTGCATGCCTTGAGTGGGAACCATTCGCCATGGGTGGTGAATGAGTCCCTCTTGGCACAAAATTCAAAATAATTTCAAATTTCTTTTAGGTTTTTATTCATTAAGACCTTAGGTCGGCTTGTGATGTATTTTTAGGAAATTATGGCATAAGTGTTTTTGAATGAGTGCTTTTCTATTCATTTTAACCCCCACTCATCCAAGCATTCACTTAAGCATTCATTCTTGCATTAAAGGCATCTAAGCAATCATTTGAGCATCATAGAATCATTCAATTATCAAGCATCTTGGAGCATCCATTGACATATCTTCAGAATTCAACAAGGGTTCGGTGTGTTCATGAAATTTTCATGTTATTTGGTCATCATTCCTTTCTTATTTCATTTTTTTATTAAGGGTTTGATTACCAAACCAAAGTTTGACCAAGGCAAACCCCTATAATCTAACCCTTAACCATTTTCCCCCTCTTTGCATGTGTGTTTGCAAGTCTTGTAGGGAAAATTTTCAAAGAGAAAGGTGTTGAAAAATGGTCAAAAAAGTCATAAAATCTATTCAAGTCAACAAAGACGTAGTTGAAGCTTGGAGACATCATTCAACTTATTTTCTGTAGTTTTAGTTTCGTCAACCCGACAAGCAGACAACCACAAATCTAGACCCACAGAGTTGATTTCAGAATTTGTAGATGTTTGTAGGTAGATTGATTCACCATCAGTGGAAAATGAGTCCCACTTCTAGGATGGAAAAAGCTATTTTTGAGGTTTACAGTTCACGGCATCCTGAAACCTATTTCAGCAAAATTTACTAGAGGTAGGACTAATTCGCCATCTGTGGCGAATGAATCCCAATGGTCATCAATAGTAATATCTGAAACATTCCAGAACCTTACCATAACTACTTTCAACCTCCAAGTGCACCCCTTTCAGTTTCATTAAGTTATTTTTTCATTTGTACATGTTTCTAGTTCATGTTTGCATACAACACTGTGTTTTCCAACACTTTGCATTTCTTGGTTTGCATTCAATAATTGATCTATTTCATTAGTTTTTTTTCATTAATTTCATCTTATCTAGGAATATTTCACCCACATCACATCCTTCTTTCAATGTAACATTGCATTTTGGTTGCTAATCTTTACCCTTTAAGGTGAAAAACCCTAAAAGGGTCACAAGCATTTTGGGTTACCAAAATATTTTTTTATAGATACTAGGAGGTTTATGAAGAATATAAATGAGGTTTATGACACTGTAATAGATAGTTAAAAATATGGACTGGGACTAAGTTTCCCAGAATGGCGAATGAATCCCAGTTAGGGTTTTTTTCAAAAAAAAAAGAAATTTTCAATTTGTTTTGATGCTTTTTAGTATGTATGACCTGAATACTAAAGGAAATTGAAACTTTTAGATGATTTTCAATGCAAAATTTTCAAACCATATGCACTTTCACTAATGCAAAATTTGAAAACCCTAGAATGCAAATTAAATAATGAAAAATGCAATGCACTATTAATGCAAGCTAATTCTAGGATGGTGATGGACTCCAAATCAAAAAAAAAAAAATTTAAAGGTAAGTTCACCAAATGTGGACAAAGAAAATGGAGTCACAACTTCTCTTATCCACAAATAAAAGGGGTATGAAGCAAGAGGAATCCAATTTCGCAATGTTCACACTCAAGAACAAATCCTTAAGATTTCAATGAAAAAGGAGATTGAAATATGTCAAAGGAGATTGTTTGTAAGGCTGTAAATTGATAAATAAGATAAACTATTGATGCAAATCTAAGGAAATGCAAGATGTTTGAAAACAAACTTTGATATGCAAGAAGACCTAAAAAGATAAATAGAAATGCAAATAAAACTGAACAAGAGAGAGAAAAAAAAGTGTCCACCTAGAAATGTGTTGAAAACTAGAAATGTTGTTGATTCTAGAATTTTAACCTATTGGGACACTTACGCCATTTTGGGCGACTTAGTCTTGAATCTAGAAAATTGTTTTGAAACCCGTTTTAACCAAATGGGCATCAAAATCTATAGAGAATTTTAAAAAATAGGTACAGTGGGACTAAGTTTCCATTTATGGTGACTTAGTCCACTTTGGCTTTTCTGAAAATCCAAAAGTGGAGTTGGAAGCTCTCAGCCTGCACTTTTTGTTCCTCAAGGTGTCTAGTTTTGAAACTGCCAAATTTGGGCCTAAAAGTGACTTTTTGTGTAGATTTTGACTTGGCCAATAGGGAAATGACTCCAATAAGTTTGAAACCTATTCTTCAATCATGTCCAAGCCATCCAAGTACCTAACTCTACAATCACACAAAGGAAGAGAGAGAAAATGTTGATTGTTAGGGATTGGGGGTTTTCCTTGGGCAAACCACATTTAGGTAATTAAACCAAAATGATGAAATAAGATAACAAAGCATGAAATATGAAACAATACCATTAGAAACTTTCCATGATAAAGGATCTTGAATTTCTGCAACAATGGATGAAGAATCTTGCTCTTGAATGCCTTGGAATTGAGCTTGAATGCTATCTTGAATGCTTGATTCTTGCTTGCTTGACTTGACAATATGAATGAATCATGAATGAATCATGAAAGAATTGTGAATGATATATGAATTAGGTTTTAATGGTCTCCTTTATAGAGGAGAGTGGCTAGAATAGGGATTGTGATCAAGGTCCAAGATTAAGTTAGGAAATAATTTAATCAATGGTGGAGGTTAATTGAGAGAAGAAAGACATGGATAGATAAAGACTTGAGGTGGAAGATAAGATTGGCACATAAAAAGAGCTGATAGGAGTAATTAAATAATAAATATTATTTAATTTAGGTTGCCAACATGGGAGAAATAAATAAAATATTAATTTTATTTATTTAGAAAGAAAGGTGAGAAAAAATTATATAATTAAATAAATAAAAATAATTATTTAATTGGGGAGATAAAGAAAGGATAAATAATTAAATAAATATAATGTTTATTTAATTATAGAGAGAAATGGCTAATGAATAATTAAATAGTAACTCTTTAATTATAGAAGAAGAGGGGAAAACTAACTGTTGAACTAAAATAATATTTAATTCAAAAGTGGGGGGGGGGGAGGACCATTAGACTTAAATGCTTAATAAAAGTCAAGAAAAGTGTGAAAGTCATTTACAATTCTTTACAACACCTTTACAACACATGCATTTTATTCAATTTGCAAGGGTCCAAGACCTAATTTGGATGTGTAAAACACCTCACAAAACTAGGTCAAGGCGATATTAAGTCCAGTTTATCATTAATTATTCCCAAATCAAGCAACAAAAAAGGGATACTTTTTCGGTGTCCACAACTACTACAGTGTGACCTTTTCACCTACATCTATCATCACATTTCTTTAATATGTATTCATTACATGGGATCTACACACCGACCCTCCATCCCCCTTATGGAAACCTACTTATCATTATTAGAATTGTGAATAATAACATAAGACACAAGATCAAATAATTAACAAAGATGCCTTCCACACAAGAGATCTACAAAAAAATATTTTCTACTCCTCAAAAAGGAAAAAATACAAAATGACTATCTTCCATAATCTCCAAAGGGATAATACAAAGACAATTGAGTGCTTTATAGAAAAAACCCTAAATGATAAAGGAACTAGATTATGAAAAGTGTCTATATCTCATGTAATGAGACATAACTATCTAATAGCATCTCAACTAATAAAAGAATAAAAATTATTCTAAGTTTAGCTTAAGTTCATGAGAATAAATTAGAGTAATAATCAATCAATTAATAATTAATTAATTGTTAGATAATACATGATTAATCTAACACTACCCTTAAGATGAACTTAAGGAGTAGCTAAAAACCCTAAAAATGGATGCATAAAAAAAATTAACATATGATGGGTCCCAAAAAATAAGGCCTAATAATGTTCTCATGTACAAACAATCTAATCTCTCACAACTAGAGAAAAGGAGAAATTCTCATGGGAAACTCCTCTCCAAAAGAGAGAAAGGGGAATGAAGGATTAGAAAAGCCTCCAAACCAATGTCCCAAAAGAATAGGAACATGAAGAACATAACATTTATAACCATGAAGAATCCATAGGAAACTATCGAATGATGAATGTGATAGTATTGAAATGAAGAACCTCCTCTGAAATTGATGATGATTAGGATATGGAAGAAAAGAATCTATACGAGTTCCCACAATGACACTACTCAAATTAGATGGAAAACAAAGGAAAACATTTGGAACTTGAAGATAGAAATAGCATAGGTACCAATAGTCTAAAGAACCAATCAGGGGAAAATGAAAGGTCACCTCAAAAAATAGGAATGAAAGATTGTTCATATGGTAGATGCTCCATCTCATTGAAATGCATGGGTAACTAGCCAATGCATTGGTCTAGAACATAGGAGCAAGAACTAGATAAATAGATCACTCCAAAACAAACCAATGATGCATTAACACCAACAACATAACCCCCATAATGTAGAATGGGAGAGGAAAAATAAGTACACTCAATTTTTTGTGTCATCAAGAAGTACATGTACAAGAACAAAGAACATCTAAACATGCAAAAAAATAGTACCTACAAATAAAATGGGTTTGCAAACCAAGACACACACGCATGAGGTAAGAATCACTAGGATTTGATGTTATTGTTGAAGGAACACTCATTTGATAAAGTTTTCATAAATAAACAAAGGAACTCAACCCCCCATGACACCTTATATTGTAGTGTGAGTATAATAGGAACAACAAGATGTGTAAAATCACCAAAAAAGTTTACACTATAATGTCACTTTATCCTAGTGCATCTACAAAGAGAAACTATATGCAAAAGATGTATGCAATGCCCAAATAGAATAAAATTTGGAAATACATATAGAACAGCCTAAAACAAGTCATCCCACACAAGTAAAAAGTTTCTAGGAGCTTAAATGTCAAAGTAATTCACTAGAGTATGAAAACACAAATAGATGAATAAAATGTACTTAGAGAAAAATCTAGAAAAGTGGATGGATGGCTATGAAGATCTCTAAGAGAAAATCCCAACACTACTAGAATCATAAAAAATAGATAAACTAGTCAAAATTTGTGAGCTTGGGAGTGAAAACAACACCTCTGACTTCAACAGGTTGTAGAATGCACTAGCATTAAAAACTAGGAAATATATCTATACCATTGGATAGTTCTTTGAACGAGCTTTTTGATGATATCTCATTGTCCCAATTTCAATAACTATTCAAATAGTTATACCCCCTCAAAAAAAAATCCCAATTAAGGCATCAAAGGTAAAAGGCCCCTAAGGGTTAAAATAATTAGCCCCATGTGACATGGACAACCTATCATTGGGGTTTAGGGGCTAAAAATTTGGACCCTTGATCACCCATGTGACCATAGGGGTGCTTAGAGAGCTCACAGGGGTTTGCAGCATGAGGCCTATATGTACATATTATTGAAGCCCTTGTGTGTTATGGCAATGATAGACAAGGGAAGTCCCTAGTCATAGATGTGACCAAGGCATTGACGAGAAGCAGTTGGAGCTGGGAAGGGAGTACAAGTTGTACCACCACTAGGGAGCTGTTCTATAGGTGATCTGCACCTTATTATAGCATAGTACACTTTTTAAAAAAGTGTTTTATGGGTATGTGCAGGATCATCATGGAAAAAACAAACTCTTAAGTGGCAAAAAATTCAAAAAAATCAGAGTTAGGAAACTTGGCTTAAAAATTTGAATAAGTTATCTATATTATTTCAAAAATATGTAACAATAGAATTTTTAGAAAATTGAATTTAATTTCTAAACTACTAGGTTTTCTTTTTAAAAACAAAATCTATTTGGTGAAAATTTTAAAAATTTCAATGCAATAGTACTTAATATTTAGGGAAAAATAAGTAGGTGTCTCTAACCACCCTAACCACAATAAAATGATAATATTTTTTTATAAGATTTTAGATATAAGTAGAGGACTCATGTCCCATGTGATGCATATTTTTGTAATTTTTTCCAAGCAAATAATTAATTGATGAATTTTTTTATTACAACTTTTAAAAACTATAAAAAACTCATATGTCTAACCACCTTAACTTGGTCAAAACTTCATGAAATTCATTTTTTTAATCCTCTATTATATGAAGCATAGAATGTGACACATGTTTCAGTTTCAAAAAATGTGATATTGCTTTGAAAGCTATAGATATTTTTCAATCAGCCTATCAATCAGACTTTAGTCATAATTCAAGTAGAAAATGAAAATAATTATTTATTAAATTCAAAGTAAATTATAATTTATATTGGTGGAAAGCTGATAATATCCTTTAAAAACCCTTTTCATTTCAATAATTTTGGGTAAAAAAAATGTTTTCAGCCACATACCCTACAAATACCCATCATACCACTTTTTGGCCCTTCATTATCCTGCACATACCCTTATAATTTTTCTATTTTTTTTTTTAAATTCATATGATAGGCTATAAAGGGTTTACACTATAGCCCCTAGTAAAAAAACATTTCCCCTGAGACTCCTATAGAAAACTTAGACAAATTTATAGTCAAAATCTATCAAATCGTCCTCTTGAATGCAACAGTGAGGTGGAAGGTGGGGGGCCGAGTAACAGAACCAGAGTGAACCTGAAGAGGAAGGCTAACCAGACTCTTGTGAATATTCAGGAGATTAAGAAAGTTTCTTTATATATGAATATAATTGAGCAGGAGGTGATGGATATCCTTAGGAATCTGGCCTAGTGGCTGGACTTTTGGTGGTTTTTTGTTGGCTTTTTGCTGTGCTGCCCTAGGTTGTTCCTTGTTTTCATCTTTGATGGCAACTTTTTGGGGAGGTCTTTTTAATGCTTTATCTTCCTCTTGTTTACTGTTAAGGGTTTCAAGATCGCTTCAAAACCTATTTGTTCCTTAATAAAAAATAGTGAGGTCATTTTTGTAACAAAATGCTCTTAAAATTGTTCGTCTCCAAAAATAGAAAAAAATGAAATGGACATTCTAGATCTGAAGCTTGTAAACCTAGTTGAAGAAAAACCTCATAAATTGATAAGGGGTTTGTTGAATCCATGCTTTGATACCATGTTAGAATTGTTAATAACACAAGACATAAGATCAAACAATAAACAAAGACACCTTCCACCCAAGAGACCTACAAAAACAAACATTTTCTATTCCTCAACAAGAAAAACCTATAGAATAAAAAACTCTCATGAATCTCCAGAGACATAATACAAAGAGGTTGAGTGCTTTATAGGAGCAACCCTAAATGATAAAGGAATTAGACCATGACAAGTGTTAACATCTCACTTAATGAGACAAAATGATCTAATAATAGCTCAACTATTAAAAGAAAAAAGAACTAAGTTTAGCTTAAGTGCATGACAATAAATTGGACTAATTATCAATTAAATATCAATTAATTATTAGCTAATGCATGATTACTCTAATGATCATGTCTCATCTACACACAACTTCAATTTTTCTATGAATACAAACCCATGTTTTTATATATTCTTGATTACTTGATTACATGTCTTATTTCTTCATATCTATGTATGCTAGTTATTTGATTAGATCTTTATTTTTTATTTTTTACTTATATTGGGAATCTAGCCCAAGTGTTCCATACAATGTCATGTTATCATTTTTTATTCATATCATGTAGCATGCCAAATATAATATGTTTCTTGGCTCCCTATGCTATTTTAAGTTCCTTTGCTTTCTTTTCTATTTAGTTTTGAGTTTGTTTTTTTTAATTTATTTTTCTCTTCATTTTCTAGCCATGAAACTATCATGGTTTGCTTCATCCTTCATATAATGGCATGCTAATGGCATCTTTATCAAATAACTATACTATTTACAATTTCTTTATTTGTGAGTCAACTTGTATGCACATGGTGCATCATCATCGAGATTTATTATGTCATGGTGTGCATAATGCTAAGTTCTACACAAAACAAAATGCTTTCTCCTTGAATGTTAAGTTACTATGATAAAATTGTAACCTTTATTATTAAATCATTCATATATGTATAATTTATCCATACCCCATGTAATACCACTTTTCTCTAAGTATAAAATTTGATAATTTTAATATATATTTGGTAGTAGATTTATTGTTATTAATTAAGTTTAAATATTATAAATTATTTTTTACAAATTAGATACAAAAGAACAAAATGCTAATCAATCAATGTTATCTACTTTAAGACATAAGGGAATAAAACATCATCAATAATAAATAAGTTGGCATTCAAAAATATAAATATGTTTAAAGGAGAAGAAATAATATCATTAAAGAATACACTTAAATTAATTACATCTCATTTATAATTAAAAATATCTTGGAATTGAGTTCGATACTTATCTAAATCATAGGTCTTAGAAAGGCCATTCTCACCTGAGGAAGATATAATTGGTACATTATATTTCTATGGAACAATTTAGGAGGATGTACAAATCATACTACGACATTCTATACAAGTCTTAGTTCAACAAAACAATGCTCAACACAAGTGTAAACACCCTATCCCTGGCCAAGACAATCTCGCGTGTACTTTGTACACTAGGTTGGAAAAAATATTTGTACCCCCTTCTCCAATGCTCATAGCTCACTAAACCACTTCCTCCTTGTTTAAGTATTCTCCATTCCTTTCCAAATCTCACATAAATTCCTTATATATCCTCAAGTAAGGGGTGGATTCCAAACTATCACAATCTTTCCCAAAAATTTCGTTTTAATAAATATAAGGAATTTAAAATCGAAGAAGCTAATGTTATTATATATGTTATATATTTCATCTTTCTCTAATGTAAATCATTTTATTTAATACAAATGTTTTAATCACTTACATGTAACTTCAGTATTAAATTTACAAAATTATTATCATGTGTTCACATAACATTTACCTAGTGAATGACATGCATATCCCATACAATGTAGTCACTCATTGCTTGACTACATATAATCTAAATACTCAAAATATATCTTCAGAGTATAATCATGCATTTTGAACTACATGAGTATCCTCTTTTCCTATATGTGAAGTAGATGCATGTAAAAAGTTGTTGGGTTGATCAAGTCCAATAACAAAGTATAATAGAATAAAACATGGTAATCTTTTAAGGCATCTTCTTATGAATAAAAGATAGAAAATTATTAACATGCATATAAAACTTCATAGAGAATCATTATAGCTAATCCTTTATTTAATTTAACTAGAGTGCACCAACCTAGAATAAAACTATATTAACTAAAATGTAGCTATTATCTATAGGTAACCCTTCAATTATTATTTATTAATCTTGTTGACATATCAAGGCCCATGTTCCATGAGATGAGACTCATTCAAAATTTTCTTTCTTTATATATTTCTTCACATAAGGAGGTCACCACTAGAAAGTTCTACAATAGTGATCCAAAGAGACCATATAGAATTCTTTTGTTGGGCTTCCCATTGTTTTTGCAAAAATGTACTCCAATATCTCTTGATTTGATTATGAAACCATTATCTACCAAAATGTGATTAGGCCTAAGATATCTCTAAATTAATTCTAACTTGTGAAGATAAATATATTTGATCAATCTGGCTCACATATATGGCATAACTATACATAACCATTTTCTCATTATGAAATCTGTATTTAAAACTTTTAGAGGTTTTTTCTCCCCTTGTAAAAATTTGGCATGTCCTCAGATTTTACCCTAAAAGAGCATATTTGATTTCATGTCCTACCAACTTATTGCAAACCTAGTTTCATTTGTCCAATTTTAAGATGTGAATCCATGGGTTTGTGGGTTATGGGTCCATAATCTAACTTATATTTAAACAAATCTAGGTGTTAGTTTTAGATAGAAATAATAGTCATAGTAAAAACACTTTCTCAAATACATATTAAACCAAATGAAAAATAGTATTGATAGACACACCACACCATTACAAATACTATTTTTAACTCTATCTTAGGAACAACTTCCATATATGTATAAATTGAATATAAATATTGTGTGTGTGTTAAATGTGTAAAGTTAGTATCAACACAAACCTTAATGAAACAATTTACATTAAAGATTCAAAGAAAACTGTAAGTCATTCTAATTTTCAAGAAACTAAATGTTTCAAGAACGTCTCACTATCCTATATTCTTAATGATTCTTTTAATATTTTGGCCCTCAGATTTCTATGTGCACAAAGGCTATTAGAATGACACTTAAGAAACAAGATTAGTATTCAAAATGCAAGCTAATTACATTCCTACAAGAAACTAAATGGTAGAAATGA